>JBBPCS010000141.1:34386-66964 GCA_037974645.1 Hollardia meadi
CTGGGAGAAATATAATTATTTGCTCTCTTGCTGAGTTAGAAGACTGATATGATGCTATATAGCCAGGAGACAGTTAGGGGGAAACAGCTAGCACATAACCCCTTGTAAAACCAGAATTTGCTGTTTTTATACATATTTCTAAAAGAAAAAGACATATAATAATTAGCAAGCTTTCAAGGTGGTGGCATATTAGGCTATACTATCTTTGGACAGTTTACTTCCCATTTGGCTAAGGTGAGCTAACCAACCGCTAGGTGTAGCTTCACATTTAGCATAGCTATGAGAGGATAATCAGAAATATGAAGCTACAGCGACAGGAGACAGTTAGCTTTAGCTTAGCAAAAAGAGTGGAAGCAGGGGGAAACAGCTAGCACCCCTTCAAAAAATCATAATTTGTCATTTTTATACATATTTCTAAACAAGAGATATAAAAATTAGTGAGTTTTGAAGGTGGTGGCATATTAGGCTAGCATTTTATTATCTTTGGACATATTGTTATTATTTTCTTCCAATTTGGCTAAGGTAAGCTAATCAACTGTAGCTGTAGGTGTAGTTTCAAATTTAGCATAGCTTATGAGGGGGGTATCAGAAATATGAAGCAACAGCCAAGAGACAGTTAGCTTTAGCTTAGCATAAAGAGTGGAAGCAGGGGGAAACAGCTAGCACATAACCGCAACAACAAAAAAACGAATTGCCATATTATAATAATTTAGCTTTAGGAGGTGGTGTAAAAAATATTACCTTTGACAGAGCCAAGCTAGCTGTTATCTTCCCATTAGCCTAAGGTAAGCTAACCAACTGCTAGATGTAGCTTCATATTTAGCGTAGCCTGCAGAGTGTATTCAAATCGTTTTATTTAACTCTCTGCAAGAAAGAAAAATAAAATGTTGAACTATTGCTTTTGACTTGTCCCATAAAAATCACAAAGTCTTGAACAAAAGTGTCAGTTTCAGAAATCTGCAGAGGATTAAAACATAATGATTATTAGCAATAATTTATTGGGGTAGCCTACAGCATTAATACAAAGTGAGCCACATTTTGCTCCTTCCGTTCCTGTTTTTCTATGTCTTGTGAGTCGGTGTGGAGGGAGGCACCTTCAAGTCTCACATCTCACAAGGTTGAGGGCAAAAAGGGATAATCAGGTATTTTTTAACAGTTTGACTCCGCAGAGACCAAATATAGGTGACCACCCACTACTTCTGGTCACTGAACAACTAAAAATAATACCCACTGGCTGTCATCAAATAAAATCTTTACAGAGGCAGTGAAGGCATGTTCTTCTTTTAATTATAGAAACCTAATGAGCACAATGCCTTATGCACAATGTTTGCCTTTTCAACAAGATTCCACATTTTCCACATCCACAGACCTCCAGTTTTGATTCCTGGTCATTAACTCTAGCCGTGGCTTTAAAACAAACACTAAGCCACAGGGTTTAAGCTAACATTCAAATTACTAAGCTTTATATCCATTCCCTCAGGACCTAAAATGTACACATGCAGGGAGAAAAAGCACACTTTCGATGTTAAAAAAAAACAAAACAGCTGCGCCCAGTTAAGGTTTCATGCCCACCCAGTATTTAGAAATCTTCTGCAATGCACCGTTTTTCCCATCCGCCTTGTCCAGTCTTGTTTTCCTCCAGGACTCAGTTTTCACTACACCCAGGCGACATCCACCTGCTGTCGTGTTTCCATCATCCTCATGGGCCTTCAGAGCTGCCGGCTGAGCTTCTGCGCCTGCCTCTCCTTTGCATTAAAGGCATATTTCGTGTCCTGCAGCTGTTCTATAATCTCCTTGGCCTCCTTCATCTCCATAGCGAGCTGGTTGTACTTCTCCACCAGCTCCTGGTTCTCTCTCCGGAGCTCCACCACCAGCTGGCTCAGCTCCTCGCTCTGCTTCCCGCAGTGCAGCTTCAGCTGCTCCATCTCCGTGAGCGTCTCCTCCATGTGCTTCACCAGGCTCTCCAGCTTTTCCTTAGACATCTCTGAGATGTTTTACTTCACCTTTACAGAGGTTTTGCTCTTCGTGTCTGAGCTTTGTCTCCTTTCTGCTGTGCTGTTGTGTATCTGTGCTTGTTGCTCGTCTAGGGTGATTATTGAGGTCTTACCTGTCTAACACAGAGCAGATATTCCTTCCTGCACATTAATCAGCTTAGCAGGGCTATCCTGGGAAACCTCTAACGCACACACAGTAACAACATCTCCAGCTTAAGCCCCCTCCATACAGAGGATGAAAGTGGTTGACAGATTACCTCAGTTCCCTCTATAGTCTCATCCACTTGTCAGTGAACAAGCTTAAAGGCCTTCAAAGAAATGTGATGTCACATAAGCAGAAGATTCAAATTTCTTTTTCAATTATAGATTCTTCATCATTGGGGAAAAATAAGTCTTAAGAAAGGTTTAATCCATAAATTAGATTGAGTTCATGCTGTAGCCTAATCTAAACAGAACAGGTGTCTGAATTAGATGCAGGAGAGTCCCTATGGAATTAACTCTTGTAGTCGGTCACCAGCCGAGCTACAGGGTTCACATGCCAGAGTGAGGCCTCACTGAGGGCTCGTTAGGTAAGTCACAGTATGAGGCGAGGCATTCTGGGTAAACTTCCACACTGTGCAACTGTCCCGGGCCAGCAAAACAGTCGCCATGGTGACAGCTAATGCGTCCAGCGCCCCAGGCAACGTGCCAACTGCGCCCGTCAGCCAGTTGGCATCGTGGGACAGCGAGCGCGGGATGCCAGTGTATGAGCACGCCGAGGAATTTCCACAATGTTCCCACCGTCTGCAGAAATGCTTTGCGTCAATTCCTGGGCGAGTTTGCTCATTTGAAAATCAGTGCAGATGATGCAGCAGAGACAACGGTGTTTTGTAACTGTGCTGTGCCCCCTGACCTTTGACCTCTGTGTGAAAAGAGAGATCAGTGCAGTTTAAGTTAAATCTCACATCATACAGCTTTATCCAAACTGTGCAGTGGTGGAATGTAACTAACTACATTTACTTAAGTACAATTTTAAGGTACTTCAGTGTTGACATGTGCGGCTATTTTATACTTCTGCTCCAATACATTTCAATATTTAAAATCATCTCCACCTGCAACATTATAATGCTGTTTACAAGTTTATGCATCTGTGGTAATAATCCAATAATATAAAATATAATGATCTAACTCTAGTACGCCCCACTCTGCTGCATGAGTACTTTACTTTAGATAGTTATACTGGTTCTTTTATGCGAGTAAAAGATCGAAATACTTACACTACTACACTATTCAAATAATATCTCGTTGCGATGCACATGCATGACCAAGACATTTCTTTAAAGGTATACTATGCAGGATTTTGCTGGGAAAAAAAATCCTGCTCAATCATCACTGTTATCTGTATCTGCAGAGACCCTGCCAGTTATTTTCTAATTATTTTGCTCTGTTTGGGAACGTCAACTGCGCGTCAGCAATTCTGGCTCGCCAACCCAAAGCATCACAATTAGACGACAATCCACATCTTTCTCGCTTACTGCACCTTTGAATGGTGAGTTTACAAACCAACGAATCCTGCACAGATGCCTTTAAGAGTACTCCTTCTACATTATTGATGTTTGATGGCTGGTAATCATTGCCAGCACCTTGTCATGCTACCCAGGACGTAGTACAACTTTTAGTTGAACACGTTTACTGTTTCACTTCCAAAAAAGTTGGGGTATTTGCAAGGAACGGATAATAAAAAAAAAAAAGCATGAGAAGCAAAAATATCCTAACATTCCGTCTTAAGTAGGGGTCAAGCTCCAAAAGCACTGGATCCTACACCTCCCATAATGCAACTCATCTTTTTCATTCGACCCCCCATGCCTGGTAAAAGCCCACATCTTTTAAACTCTACACCCAGTTTGAAACGCACTTTCTGGTATGAATTTATGATCTCGGACTAAGCTGATCTCAGTCTGATGACATCACTATGACACCTTCAGGGATTTTAGAAAGTTCCCTCCAGAACAATTTAATTGACAGGTAAAATCAAACATCCTTTCTCTTGTTATTTTGGTTTGTCTAGAAAAAGAAAGTAACTGGAAATTGAGCAGCGAGACTCATACGGCTGAACAGATAAATACGCAGAAACTCACCCCGGTCAGGTTTGATGGTTAACCACACTGTCATCATAGAACCCATCAACCCTTTGGTATACAGGTGTGGTGATCGTATGTGTGAACAGGGGTGAACTGTTCTCTCCTACTACTGGACACACCCACTTACAACACCACACAGCCAGCACCATGTGCTATAATGTGGTCAACACTGGCTGCACAGGCTGACAAAAAAAAATTAGAACGACAGACTTTAGAATCTGTGTGTCAGACTCGATAAACAAAACACGAAGAACATTTTAACTTTCATTATTTATTTAAAAAAAAACAAAATCTGAATTGAGTAACCTTGCATAACACACATATGCATGTGAAGGACAGGAAAAAGCCAACCCAACATGTTCCCTAAAAACCAAAAAGGGAAGAAGAAAAAACTGATTCAGAACAAATCTCACTAAATTGTTCCCTCTTGGTTTTGTCTCTGCAAGCGTGACACTCGAGTGCAACTACAAAGGGGCACTCAGTGCAGCTTGTTCTCCTCCATCAGTGAGCATTATCTCATACGTGAGAAGCCACAGAGTTTGGGTTCATACACATCTCATTTTTCATACAAGACCTATTTTGAACTTAATTTCAACTTTTTTGGTTCGTTTTTAACCTGCTAAAAATCAGCCAGTTAAGCAAATAATGCTTGGTAAGAGGAGATTATGTTTTCCAAAAAATGTTCACAAATTCTAGTATCAAATTTAACGAGACCTCTTTTTTTCCCCTCAATACACGCAAAAGTTTTGCTTGTTTTACATTTCTCAGATTTTCCTAATCTGCGTAGGAACTCTCTTAATATTTACCCCAATGTTTCAAAAAATACAAAGTTTCTCTTCTGCATATTGTGAAAAAAGAAACACAACAGTATCTGTGTAAAGTCGAAATAATCTGTTTCATGTAGCATAGTTCTAGACAGCACCAGGCGAGCGTCATGAGGGCAGCTGTAGCCTAAAGGTTCAGAGTTTGTGACCAGATGATCACAGGTTACAATCCCTGGACAGGTTGAAAAAAAATAATTAAATCTAAGTCAAGGAAGGGAATGGAAAGCACATTTCTGTCCCACAATAACAACTACTGAAATACTGAAATGCCCTTGAACAAGGCACTGAACCTCCGACTGCTCCAGCAGAACTACTCAGTGGCTGACAGTATACGACTGACATGGCAGGCAAGTCTCAGGTGTGTGTGTGTGTGTGTGCGAACTTTCTGCCTTCTGCAGGCGATGTATTCAAATGTGATTTAAGGGCAGAATTAAGGGCTGAAAACATGGTGAAATCTTGATGAGTCAGTGTCACAATAATATTTGAAAGATTGTTCAGGGTAAATCTGCCAAGGTGTAAATTGCTCTGATATCTGAGCTTTGGCCTTCGTGTGTCTAAAGTGAAAAAACAAAAACAAAAAAATTTCTTAACCATTCTTAACAGTGGTGACGAAAGCACGTCTGGTGACTGACAGCTCAAACACAATCAAACAACACATTTACCAATCTACTATCAATATCATCATCAGTGTCCATTAGTTTGATGAAGGCTTTTTAATCTTGGGTTTAGTTTGGGGGGCGTTGGCAGCTCATGAGTCACAAAAAAAAAGAAATCTGATCAAAGTCTTTGAAGGAAGATTTAATGAAAATGTCTCCCTTTGCTTAAGAGCTAACGCCAAGGTGTCCCTGAGCAAGGCACCTACTGTAAAGCCCCGGCTGTAGAAGACCGTGGTTGTAATGGGCAGCTCCCAGGTGTGAATGTGTGTGGATAAGAAGCAGCACGCTGACAAGGAGCACAAGCTCTTGTTAAAGCCCGTCATCATGAGTTCTTAGGAAGGGATGTGTGGGCGGGAGGCGCCCCTGCATCACCCTTTGTTCCCTGGCTGTGAAGGGACTGCACTCGTGTTGTTGGCCAGAGGGCTATGTGGGTGAGGGTCATCAGGGCAGTGTCCTGCTAAATGTAGAACTGGTGTAGCGCCAGCTTATCCATGAAGGGCTGCACCAAGTTGTCTGTGGCGAAGTAGAAGACCAGGCCGAAAAAAATGGAGATGGGCAGCGCGGGGAGGGCTTTCTTGAAGATGGCGAGGAGGAGCAGGGTCAGACACAGACCCTGCGGGGGCAGAGACGGACAAAATAAAACACAGAGGAAACAGCACATTAAAAGATTGTGTAACAAACAAAACAACGCTGCCTGTTAAACAATCAAGTGGTTCATATACAGACACTTTGCTGAGACAGAGATGAGTTTTGTGGTGACTCGAGCTTGACACCAAAATAAGCATCCGTGGTCACTTACGATGAGGATTGCTACGAAGCAGGCGAGAGTGGTGTTCCAGTCGCCGCTGGCTGTGGCCGAGGCCTTTCCCACCAGCATGCTGTAGAAGATGAAGTCTCCGAGTCCCAGCTTCACGCCCCCTGAGAACACAGGAAGACACCACATTCAGGGTGGAGTCAATTCAAACACAAGATCCACTACAGCCCCACGCCCTCCAACCCTCATAGAAATCTTTTCTCAACTGTAATTACTGTACAAACAAGAGCTCCGACACCATATTTACCGAAGCTTTATGTTCCAAAGAGCGCAGGCCCCCCGAATATTACGGACATGAAACCTAGCAATTGCCGTAAATAACTGCTTCCTACTCTGCTCCGACTAAAAACAGTCTGCAGCCAAACAAGCAGGTCGTCTTCACATACGCCCTAATTTCCCAGGAAAGGGAACACATAAAAACTTTCCCAAAATGTTTTATGTGTTCGGAGAAGAGGGAACTGAAAGATGATGATTACACACTGAGAGGAGGCAGTCAGACAATCTGGGAATTCATGAGTTTGAATTACAGAGCTCGGCCTCATATTAGGGCTAATCTATGCAACATATAGTGCTAGTTTTTCCCCAGTACATGACATTGATGAATACAGGATTTCTACTCTATAAAGACACATATGGAACGACAGACAGACAGACATTTAGACAAAAACATTAAAAACTGTTAAAATCTATATTTTTAGATGGAGCAAATGATGTGTGGTGACAAAACCAGACAATTATTCCCTGATTCTGCAGTTTCCATCAGCTCTATGGAGCATTTTAGTCTTTTAACTCATTATTTTGGTTGTACAGCTTCCTTATTTACCGTTTAGTTTCACTCTCACTGTGCTCATCAGCAGGCAGCTGTTTCCGGTAAAAAAAAAAAAAGCTCCAAAAAATTATAATAAGAAACTATAATTAACATATTGCTTATGGTCAAAGACCTCAATCTGGTCCACACGCGTAAGTATTTGCCCTGTTATAGGTTACACATTTGTAAGTATGTTTTTATAAATCTAATCTGTATCAATATAAAACAAAATGCCTTTCTATTACCAATGATAATCAAAACCCTTTGTTCAGAGAGAAGCATGTGCATTGTTGTTCGCCAAGCTATTTAATAAGTCATACAATGGACAGTAGGTAGAGTTGAAATTAATTTTTAAAATTTAATTAATTAAATCAATTAATTTCCATCGCTCTGTCGTTCTTTAGAGAGTCACATTGTCTTTTAAATAGCTTCTGTCATTTACTGAAATCTAGCTAAATGGAAGGCCCAATAAACATATAATACATCATATTAAAACAGTATGGTTTATGCTGACGACAATAATTTAAATAAATGAATAAAACATAGCAGAAAATAGAATTCCAACTACCTATAATGTTCAAAATAAAACTCCCAAAGTGTACTCTTCTTAACTGGCTAAATGATCAAAATGTTAAATGTTCAGCTCTCAGCACTCACTCTCCTCATCGTCGTCTTCAACAGGACGAGTGGAGGGCATCTCCTGGATCTCCCGCCTGGTCTGTTCCGTGGACTGGAGTGTCCCCAGCTGGTGCTGCTGCTGGGTGACCCAGTTGGGGGTGAAGCCTCCGTCGTCCTGCGACAGACCGGAGGGAGTCGGGGACGATACGGCTGCAGACAAGTGAGAACAGTCAGCCTAAAGAACAAGTGCACCATTTGAAAGGTGACCATCAGATTAAACCTCACTCAATCACTTTGACACACTGTTCACCTTCTTGAGCCTCTTGTTGAGGTGACGCTGCTGTAGCTTCAGTCGAGTTCCTTTTTGGCCCGTCAGTGTCTGCCATGTTGACGAGCCACACCATTGTAGCTGGGGAAGAAGTGAGAGTGTAAAAATATTTTAAAAAGGTGTCAACGTCTGAATAAAAGAAAAACTGAGGGGAAAAAAAGAAAAACTTCATTCGTTGTTGCTGGTGTTCGTTTCCACCAGTTGAAACATTTAAATCAGCTTAAGGGTCTTAAAATGTTGATTATTTGAAGCTTTTGATGTGTATTTGTATGGCAGTACCAGCTGATGTTCAACTCAGACCTTAAGTTCAAGAGCTAAAATGAGTTGAAACAGAAGCACTGAAAGAAATTGAAGTGGCAGTTTAATAGAAACAAGTGTACAAGTCTAAATGAAGAGAGTGGAAATGAAAGATCTTGAAAAATCTTTTACAATTTTGTTGATTTGTGAGTAGGAGTTAAGGTGTCATTCTGCTGAAAGTAACTGAGGTGTCAGTTGAAGCGAAAGTCCTGACAGCATGTAAGGTCAGTTAAGGTCTCACCATTTAAAGCAGCTTAACTGATATTTGAAGCGTAGCCACATAAAGAAGTTAAAATGTCAGATGAAGCATAAGCACTGAATGGAGTTGAAGTGTCATTTTAAGCTAAAGGTAAATGGAGTGTCAGATAAAGTCAAAGTGCTGACAGGGGTTTAAGAGTCATTTGATGTGAAAATGCTGAAAGGAGTGGAAGTGTCAGTTAAACTGAAAAGAGATGGAGTGTCACTTTATTTGTGTCACACATTTGTTCCTGAATGGATTTGAAGCATCAGTTAATGTCTAACCACTGCTCTTTAAGCTCTTTTTAGCACTGAAAGAAGTTTAAGTGGCAGCTTAATGGGTGGAACTGAATGTTTAAATGGCAACTGAAGCGAAAGTTGAAGTTGAAATTGTGAATTTCTGAAGTGCTGAATGGATGTGAAGTGTCACTGGAAGCACTGGTGGGGTTTGAGTAAGTAAAAATGCTGAAAGGACTGGAAGTGTCAGTTGAAGTCAAAGCACTGAAACGAGTAGAATTGTCAGTTAAACTGAGAGCAAAGAAAGTGATCACTTTCAAGTGCAGGCACTTTTTACCACTAAAAGGAGTTGATGTGGCAGCTTAATGGGAAAGCAGTTTTAGCTTCTGTATGTTTTCATATAAATTGGTTTCTAAAATGTCAAGATTTCATTGTCCCACCTCTGTTCTATCACAATAAAATGTTGATAAATGTGTAATCAGTGTCCATCTTACAAGAGTAGATGAGAGCTGGAAAAATGGGTTCATTCCTCTCCTGAGCCGTCTCCACCAGGATCCTCAGAGGTCCTTTGGGACAGAGCACCGCTAACAGATCTGAGAGACAAAAGAGTCCAGATAAGTGCCGTGAGCCACCAACCAGAGGGCTCTTTGAGAGACCAAAACCAGCACCCTGACATGAAATCTGTGACAACAAGAGGCAGGAACTAAAGTGACTTCTGGCTCTGGCAGAGAAGAGAGCTGGTCTACAGGTTTGATCATTTCAAAAAGAAAACTGTTTCTAAAGGGTTTACGTTCACGTACTATGAAGGGCACTGAATTATGTGAGAATCACTCTAGACTGTGATCCAATAGCTATTTCCACTAAACCCTAGTTGTATATATTTGTTCATGGAAAAAGGAACTCAACAACAGAAACAAGAAACTGACACATAACTAGAAATCATTGGTAAAGCAAGATCATTTGAATACATGGGATACACTGTGTATGTTCCCGATGGCCTCATGACAAAGGAACTAAGTATTTTTAATTTTCCCTTTTTCCTCCAGTACTTAAAGGAACCAGATGACTGACCTTTGGTGCACAAAGTCACATCTTCAAAAGTCTCCTTATAAGTACACAGACGTCAATGCAGAAGACAGAGGAGGATTTACCATAGACAGATATGACGGCTAATATGAGCCAGGCGGTCCACTCTGGCAGGTACTTGATGAAAACCAGAGCCATAAGGGCACTGATCATGATGAGGTAGGCCTGCTGGAGCCGCAGCGGTCCTTTCCAGTGAATACACATCATGCCCACCACTCCAAAGTTCCAAATTATTAACGCCAGGGTGAAATAGTCCATGGCCAGGTTGTAGGTCTTGAAAACCTCTCTGTTAGACAGAGCAGAGACATGACAGAAATACATGGAAAGACTCCATCCATCATCCTAAAGAATTTAACATTTATGAGAACATGAAGGGACCTTGTAAAATGTGATAAAACATTGAGGGTTGTGGCTTACTTGAGGTAGATGTAGGAGAAGAAGAACAGCAGGAGGAGGGAGGAGAGGAAGAGCCAGCCTTGGATCACCTGCAGAGGCAAAGATCAGAGTCAATATACAGTTTCAACAAATTGGTACTTGCAAATACTTGTTACTGGTGTAGACAGAGTTTAGACAGTGACTATCCCTTGTCCTGGTGTGCCCAGCCTCACCTATCTGGTTTAAATCATTAAATATTCAGAGCCATTTATGCAATTATTTAAAGAATGACATAAAAATTAAAGTTTTTTCATTTATTTTGCCTGACTCTCTGGACGGTGTAGGTTTCTGTAAATCTTACAACCCCAATTCTAAAAATGTTGGAGTTCTGTGTGAAACAAATATAAACAGAATGCAATCATTTGCAAACAAACTGTGTTTACCAACAACGGTTTTAGAGAGTGTTCCCAAACACATGTAGTAATATCCTTTATACAATCTTGTGTTTCACAGAAGTGGAGAACCTCGCCCCATCCTTGCTTGTGAGCGACTGAGCCTCTCGAGGATGCCCCCTTTCATACCCAATCATGATACTAGCTATCACCTGATGCCAGCTAACCTGTGGAATGTTCCAAACAGGAGGGTTTTTTTATGAGCATTCCACAACTTTCCCAATCTTTTGTTTCTCCTGTCCCAACTTGTGTGAAACGTGTTGCTGGCATCAAATTCAGACTAAGCATTACAAAAACCAATGAAGTTGATAAGGTAAAACATTAAATACATTGTCTTTGGAATTGGCACACCTAAATGGAATGAAGCCATTTTCATAGTTGGTACACCTGTGCCCGGCAAATCAAAACGTCCCCTGTGAAAACGGTTTATCTATCCGCCATAACTTCATCCAAGAGATTTAATCATTGAGATGAAAACACCCTGGCTGTGTTTGACAGCACTCCCCATTTACTAGGCAGTGCATTATAGTTCATGGAAGCACTCTTGGCTTACTAGAGCACTTGAATAAAATGCAACCATTATTGTAGTTAGTATTAGTAACACCTGTGTATTCCCCACTAAGACAAATCTACATGTCTGCTGTGAAAAGGCTATTTAAACCGAGTTTAATCAAACAAACACTATTATATTATTCACCTCAGGCCTGCAGTGAACGGGGACTACAGCATATGTGATGCGACGAGTTGTAGCATGTACCTTGTAGCAGCGGTATTTGTATAACAGCACCAGCACCAAAGTCATGACGATGATCACAGTGATCATGATGGTGGCATTCAGGATGGAGTTGAGGGCTCTCTGTGCCACGGTGTCTGTGTCTTCAGGGAATGGTGTGTAGATCCTGGGGGTGACATATTGAGGACACATCTCAGTCAAACAGCAAGGATATCAATAAATACAACAAAGAAAATAGGAATGTATCCATCTCATATACTGTAGGTATTTTTTCTGTGGTTTGTATTACAGCTGCTTGCCCTCAGTGTTAGTGAGCTCAGCTTACTGCTGTTTCAGAGGTTTAAATTGCTCTGGATGAAGGTTGAAATATAAAATGTTAGGTTTATGTGCCATGAGGATCTTATGCAATGACACCGTCTTGGTAATAAAACTATGTAGTAAGGATATACATGTACAGTGCATAGTATTAACTCCCCCTAGTGGCACTGCAGCCTTGTTGCATTTCAGCCCTAATGAGCTTTGGATCCCATCTTATTTCCCCGTGTACCACAATCTGTCCGAGAAGAGTTACAACACTCACAGTCTCTGCCCGTCATTCTGGGTGTAGAAGCTGACAGACTTTATGGTCGCCACGACAACAACCATGCAGAGGGTCACGGGAACAAACAGCATGATGACATGCTTGGCCCCATATTTCAAGGTCAACTCTTCGTCCTCGTCCTCCTCAGTCTCCACCGCAAGTGGAGGATGAGCGGCGGGGGGCTGTCCGTTCTGCTCTGGTCCACTGCCATTGCCACCTCCACCGTCACCTCCTCCACCTCCACCTCCACCTCCTCCACCACCACTTCCTCCTCCTCCTCTGGACCGGGCTCTGGTCACTGCTGCCTCCTGCGGCTGTGGGGTGGGTTCGGGGGCCACATTGGTCTCTTGTTGGTTCTTTGGGTATGGGAGAAGAATCATTTTATTTTCTAAGTATAATCATTGGACAGGAATTTGTACAATAAACTTGTGTAGTGAAAGTTTATATAGAACATTTCTATAATAACACTGACTAGGGATCGAGCAGTATTGTTTTTTTTAGGGCCAATACCGACACTGATTATTAATAATCAAGGAGACCGATATTTGGAATCGATGTACATTTGCAGTAAAAATAAAAATCGTAGTGTCAAAGTTTAGAATAACCAGTGATGGAATGTACGGTAACTAAGTACAATTTACTTAAATACTATATTTAAGGATAACTTTGAGGGACTATACTTAACACTCCACTACATTCTGAAGGCTAATATTGCACTTTTTACTCAACTACATTTATTTGATAACTTCAGTTACTTTGCAGATATAGATTATTAATACAAAATAGAAATATTATTATATACTACTATCATTAAAAACAATTCATTTATATCAGCAATCGGACAAAAAAAAAGCACGGATACTGATAATCGGAAGAATGTTGAATATCTGATCCAATAATTGACCAGGCCGATAATCAGTCTATCCCTAACACTGGCACACACAACTTGCACCGATCAGCCGCAACATTAAAACCACTGATAGATGAAGTGAATGACATTGATCATGGCTACAGTACAATGTTCTAGTGGAAAACTCTGGGTCCTGGTATTCATGTGGAGGTTCTTTGACCCATAAAACCCACCCAAACATTGTTTCAGACAAATTAAACCCCCTCATGCCAACAGCGCTCCCCGATGGCATCCATGGATTGCCACGTCCCATGTAGCTCAATCAGATTTGAATCTGGGGCATTTTGAGGCCAGGTGGACGCCTTAAACTCTTTGTCACGTTCCTCTGGCTGTTCCTGAGCGGTTTTTGTGGTGTGGCAGCACCCATTGTCCTGCTGGGGGACCAATGTAATCGGGGTGTGCCGGTGCCTTGGGGGGTGTGCTTGATCTGCAAGGGTGTTTCGGTAATGTTATTCACTTTAACCGTCAGTGGTTTTAATGTTGTGGCTGATCGGTGTATATGTACACTGTAACACTAAAAAGATGAAAAGAACAGTGCAAAACATGCAGAAAATAGATCCGGCACAGCAAGAAGAGCTCTGAGATTTCTCAGAATCAACAAGAACATGCCTGTTGATCTAATCTTCCATCAAAGTGTGATCCAACACAGCCACATCAAGTGATATACAGTGAAACACTTTGGGATATCCTGATAGGCCAGTGATCTAAATACAAGTACATACAGTACAGTGTACAAAGTGCTGGTTGAGCCTTTTTCACGCCCCTCGTTCGCCCCATGTTTCCTGTCACTCCCTACTATGAACTATCTTATAAAAGGAAAAACAATCATAAAAAATTGGGAGCAACAATCACCTGTGAAACATGATGCTGGCACAATTTGCGATCTGCATGTAAAGCAGTACTTGCAGTACTTGTGAAATAGCCACCAGACTCAAAAGCCGATTTCCCTATTTCAGTCTTGCCAATAAATTCTATATTTGAAAGTCACATGAGCTTGAGAAACCAGAGATTTCTTGAAAAATCTGACCACAGAAATGCCAGAAAATCATTTTTATCAGATCAAAAACTCAAGCACTTTATTTGTTTTTTATTGCCACAAATTTTCACAGATTGGATAAACACGACAGCATACTGTTATCATGCATTTCAGAGCCTAACTGGCACATTTACACTCACTAGACCAGTTTTTCCAAGGATAACAACGCTGCGCTTGTTCCCACTCCGCCTGAGGATCTGTCCCGTCAGGACAAAATAAAAAGGCAAAACAAGGAGACTGCGTGAACTTCAATCTGTCAGGCGAGTCAAGGCATGCGGCAGCCCAGACATGAAGCAGTCTCACCGGCAGGTACACAGAGATGAAGCATCTCTAGAGACTGCTCTGAATAGTAAAAGCAGCCACACCTCTTTAATGGGCTGCTGCTGTACAAAATGACCTCACAGTGTGGTACAGTACAACATATTGTTTCTCAGTCATGGGAATAAGGCCAGTGATGGTCCCAAGGACACAAGAGATACAACAATATAGTTTACTGCATTAACCAGTAACTTAGGGTTGTAATACTCTAGTAATTTAAAACTCTTTCTAGCCATACTGGCCTGACTCAGCTGTCTGACCTCATTGATGATCTGGCTGACATCATACTGACCATAATATGCCGTTCAAGAGAGAAATGGCATGTTTTGTAGTTCTCCGAGACTGATATTGTTGTAATGTACATGCACAGTTGTTATGGGGTAAACAAGACAAATCCTTGGGTTGTTAAGTGAACTGTGACAGTAAAAGGGGACTTTGACTCCTTGACAAGGATACGGAGGCCACACCTTTATTTAAAGTAAAAGCCAAATGCAGACAGGAAAATCACATGCTGATGTTCCTAAAATGATGTTCCTTCGTCCTTGGTGATTCAGAGTCTAACATCTTTTCTTATCAGACCATAACCATCCATATCACAATTTTTTGTATGAAATGAAACTAAAGTTATTTGACTCAAGCTCCTCCACAGTGAGCGCTGTCACAAACTGATGTGTTTCATCCCTGGAAACAACGCTGACACGGAAAACACTGGATTGCACACAACTGTTTGCCAATCATTACCCAATATGTCAACACGGACAGAGTTGTTGGAACAACTGTGATGCATTCTTTCATACTGACCATATTGTTTTCAATATCCTCTGCATTGTTCGCCATGGTTGGCTCGGCAGACACTTGTCCTCACATGCAAACCAAATTCTTTTGCCCTGGTGAAAGAGAACGGGAGACAATATTATATTTTAGTGGCAGAAAATGCCAAATGCTATTCAGCGATCGTCATCAAATTGTGGTTGTAAAAATAGAGGATGTCAGATGTTAAGATTGTCAAGCCCCGTGAGGCAAATCTGTGATCTGAAATGGTCACGACAGTGACCATGCAAAAGCATCTTATACTGGAGCATTACTATTGCAAATAATAAGTCATGTTTAGGGATAGCTGTGTCTTAATTCCCAGCAATACACTGATATTTAAACCATATAAGATTTGAGTTACTCCGAAAAAGTGTTTTAAAATATTAGTTGCAGGCCAACATATACATTCAAAGAGTGACTAATCACTGTAATCATTCCCTCTGTCCATACAGGCCATAAAGTGTTCATTTTCTAGTGTGAATTTCCACAATCCACACTCCTTTTTATGTGCATTTGAAAGACCAGCCAAAGATTTAATCAAAGATATTTTCTTATTGTTAAATTCACTCTTTTTGTTTCCCTGGGCAGTTTTTCCTTACTTAGCTGCATAAGAACACAACGAGGGAAATTTGTATGAAAATAAGAATAATTTTGGGAGATATCCACTACTGAAGATCAGCTTTGGCTGAACTTTTTTGAATGATTGAATGATTTTTTTGAAGACTGTCGGTCTTATCTCCCAGCTCTTGCATTGGAGTGATACTAGGAGATCCCTTCACGACTAGTACGGACAATCGGAATGATTAGATTAACCAGAAACAACTCCTTTAATGTACATATGGACTTGTGAATATTAAATTTAAGTAGTCTTGAAAATACATGAATCTATCCTTTAAAAATATGAGAGCTACTATACTGATAACGTGCGGTGCTTAAATATACAATTAGGAATCATCCTAGTGAGAAATACTGATCAACGGTAAGATTTGTAATCATCAACTGCAGTGGGAATGTAACGTTCACGTTACCAATTAAACACCGGTAAATAATAATTAATTTGATGAACAGTTGAGGGTTACATATGACTTCTTGCTATCGTGCTATCATCCATGGTAATTACTTAAAATCTAGTGGGTGGTTAAGTTAATTATCTACTTGTTTTCATTACACACGGAGTATTTTATTACAAGCAAAATGGCTAAAATGGCCATTTAGCCAATACGTTAATGTCATAACAGCAGAGCAAGCAGGGGCCGCGCTGGGTGGCTAACGCTACATAACTAGCATAGCTCAGACAAAATATAGTCCCTGAACAGCGAGCTTAAACTTACCTACAGTGAACAAGAGTTAAAATTCTTAATTTGATGGGTTCTTGAGTAGGTATAAAGCCCGGGTACTTTCCCTTCTTTGTTGTTCCTGTCTTCTCACAGAACATCCGGCCGCTCGGATAAAATACTTCCGGCTCTCGCGCATTCAGGGAGCGTTCAGGATCCAAACGTCGTTTGAGATTTGTTTGTAGTTTTGTTTATTTTGTTTAAGCTATAATAATATTTGTGGTTTAAATAAACCACATTTGTTTGCGCACTATCTTATCCACCATGTGTTAACGTTTAAAACAACAACAGACTAACATTAGCAATTAAAAAACCAAGAACTGTTAGAAACGAAAAAAATAAAAAGCCAGGCTTTAGTAGTGAGTTGTTCTTCCGGTGGAAAAGGTCAACTCGTTTGAGAAGAAGCAACGATCCAGAAAATCGACCGAAACCAACTAAAGACATATTAAAAGCATGGTTAGTACCTCATGATAGAATGTTTACAGTATATATTTTTGTGTTTTCACGAATACCATTATTATGCAAAGCAGTTTGTCCGTTTTAACGTCGTATTTCAGCCGAAAGGGTGTTTGATACGGCTACAAGCTCGTTGCTAACGTTAGCATTAATGTGGGGGATGTTTGGCACTTGGGCAGCTGTAATGAACCACACTGACTGACTCAGACAAATAAAGCAAAGATTTACTGCTAACCAGCCTCTTAGCTATGGGTACTCTCGTTAATTGACGCTATTTTGTGGTCGCTCAAAGTCAAAGCTGGCTAATGACCAGATATTTTACATAAAGATTTAGCTCTGGACCTAAATGTGGGTCTTTTCCCCTTCGACTGTGATTCATAAAGACTTCTTTGAATCTTGAAATATGCAGAAAAATAACCACCAAGTGTGTAATTTATTCATCACTCCTTAAGTAGATCTTTTTTGGCTATAATTCTGGATCAATTATTGTTTCAGCAAGTATTTACTGCAAGAACACTTAAACCAGATTCAACAGCATGTCTGGTTTTTCAGTCCCACACCATCCTGCTGGTGCAGCCCACCAAGAGGCCAGAGGGAAGGACATACGCCGATTATGAATCTGTCAACGAGTGTATGGAAGGTAAGCTGATGGGGCTTTTGTTCCCTGTTCTTTTGAAACACTCGGACACCCCTACAGCGACAGAAAAGGACATCTTCCGATGTATCTGACGATGTACAGTGCTGCAGTTTAACGAAGTCCTAAACGGTGTCCAGTCAGAAATCGTTCATGTGGATGATTGGGTTAATATTTTTTTTACATTGAGGAGTGTTATATGTATTTTCTATCTCCTGCACAGGTGTGTGTAAGATGTACGAGGAGCATTTAAAGAGGATGAATCCCAACAGTCCGTCAATAACTTATGACATCAGCCAGCTGTTCGACTTCATCGATGACCTGGCCGACCTCAGCTGTTTGGTGTAAGTTTGACAAGCAAACAAAGTCATGACATTACTGATTTTTAAGATATTAAATGTGAAGACGCAACTTTCAATCTGATGTGAGTGTAATACAACACTGGTTAGACTCTGCAAATATAGTATATACAAGTAATACAGAATGTTGTGTTTACTACATGTGTCGTAACTTAAGTAGTGTGACACAAGCTTTTCCAGCGATTGTATTTCAGGCAATTTAAACAAAATATTGACTAGAACAAAATACTTATTATATTAGTCAAAACACCAAAAGATAAGGCATTTAGTATAAAGGCAAACTGTTTAGATAAAATCCTCCAATACTCCTAATCAGGAGCACACATGCTGTAAAATGGCATGAAGATCATTCGAATTAAAGTAAGGTCTCAAGCAGGGTCTGAAATGAACTCCCACCAAACGCCAAATGTGGGTAGATTTTTCCGAGTACATCTCGCCAGGCTATCTGCCACAGCAGAAGGTAATTGTTTGTACCAAAATAGTCTCGTAACAAAAACGTATCTACTGCATTTTGGTGTCACTTAAGTGCACGCCGCTTCTGGCTGCTGTCTCTGTCGGAGTTTGACACACACAGGGACTTCATGGTGCATTCAAGTGCAGCTTGTAAACTTGTTTAAAATGGGAAAGTTTCAATATTTTTCTTATTTTCCTTCGTCGAGATACACAGGCCACATCAGTCATTACTTTCTTGTTCTTTCTCTACAGCATTTTTAAGAATTAGTTACTAAAATCTGAACAATGTCCCAGATTTTAAAAGTGAGCTGTTGGTGGGGAGGGACCAGTTTGGTGTGAATAGTTTCAAACCATTAGACTGTGGGAATCTGTGCATCCAGAGATACAGACTTGATTATTTCAATGACGGATCTGGAAGTGTGCTTCTTTAATTTCATAATTCCATCCAAAACCACCAAAACTTTAATAATACTCATGGAAAAGATGTTCCAGTAGTATTTTCTACTTTCCCAATACTGATCAGGTACCTGAACTTCCATATCGATCTGATACCGGTGTGTTCAAAAACATACATATATCATTATTATTTATATCTTATTATTAACAGCAGTATCCTATTAACCCTGTTTGAATGTGGTGTGATTGCTGTCATTGTTGTATGGCCTGGCCCTGATAAAACCTTTGTAAAACATGCGCAAATGCATACAAAGAATTAATATCATAGAACTTTTGTTTTTTTTATCTAGTTTTACAGTCAGTCATAACAGAAAAAGAACACAAATATCAACCAATATAAGTTTGCTGACATGTGCTTGAAGTAGCAGGGTCCCTAATAAATTTCGTGGTATCGGATCGGTGCAGACCTGCGTAATCACTGATACCCGATCAAGACTTTTAGGCTGTATTGGAGACATTTCCGATACTGGTATCAGGTTGAATAGAGCAACTGCACAAGGACATCTTCAGCAGTTTTGGTGATGGTTTCATTTATCCTGTAAGTTTTTGTCTCTAGCCATTTTGGTGCTTTTGATCGAGAAGAAACAATCTGAATCCTTATTGACATTTTTACATTTGCATCAAACTTACCAAACAACCAGTCTGCTGAAGTGCCTTTGAGCAATTCCATCTCTCCCAGTAGCTGAACTTGACTTCTGACCTCAAACAGGGACAGAAAAGAGTGTCTCAATGTTTTTTCCTCAGAGAAAAAGTGTTGCATGTACAACTGCCATCATACGTGGAAACTACAAAATTGTGATTAGAGGAAAAAAAACAGTGAAACTGAATCAAATTTTTCGTGCCGTTTCAGGTATCGTGCAGACACACAGACGTACCAGCCGTACAACAAGGACTGGATCAAAGAGAAGATCTACGTGCTGCTTCGCCGTCAGGCCCAGCAGGCAGCAAAGTGAAGCCTCTGAGGAGGTGGAGGCCGGGGGTGGAGGGGGGTCAACGTCGTTTTTTTCTTATCTGTAACTTGTGTTCAAACCATTTAAGTTGTTTTGAGAAGTTTTTTTTTTTTCTCATGGAGAGGATTAGTATTTTGTATTTTAATGTTTGACTATCAATAAAGATTTCCTTTCAATAACCAAAGTTTCTGACCGGAGTGTGTTTTCTGTCCATGTTGCATCTTTCCCATGCTTCCATTGGTTTCCTCTTTTTCCAACATTCATATTTTCCTTTTTCTTTTCCCTGCCATATTCCTCATTTCTTTCTGTTTCC
This sequence comes from Hollardia meadi, assembly GCA_037974645.1. NCBI lineage: Eukaryota > Metazoa > Chordata > Actinopteri > Tetraodontiformes > Triacanthodidae > Hollardia > Hollardia meadi. The sequence continues at coordinate 54,578 of JBBPCS010000141.1, forward strand.
ATCTCTTCCATTATTTCAGTCTCTTTTTTTTTTTTTTTTTGAAGTTTGGTTTCGACTGAAAAAGTGTAACATGAACATGACAATTTACTTTGCAATACTGCATATAGCTTCCCCCTTTTGAGAATGAGCTTTCATTGGTTTCTTTCCTTTTCTGTCTTTTCTCCTTTTGCTCTTTCTTTTTCCTGTTTTTGGCATTTTCTTTTGCTTTTATTACGCCTCCATTCTGCCGATAGGCATTATGTTTTCTGGATGTCTGTCTGTCCATTAGTACCTATGCCCTGACGGAAATTTTTAATTTTGGCACAAATATTCACTTGTACTCGAGGATAAACTGATTAGATTTTGGTGGTGCGAGGTCAGCGGTTACTGTGACCTATTAATTTTTAGTCACAAGTCAAGAATTTATGCGACAAAATTTTACACAAACTGTGCTGATTGTAGATTTTCTGTGTTGCCGGGTTGAAGCTTCATATTAAGCTTCAGGTGATTGTCATTGCACCATGTGACCAAGCTCTCTATCAGTCAATACATATACAGTATGAGTCTGGACAGACATGGATGCAAACTGCAACTTGACTGGTGGACAATTTGCCTTTCCATCTTGCAAAAACCTTTCCGAGTTTCCTTTCTGGTCTGTCTTTTCTCCTTTTTGCTTTCTTGTTTTTTTTTTTACTCCTTTCTGACATTTTTGTTTTTCTCTTCGTGTCTTCCTTATTTCCTTCCACCTTCTTGGACAGTGTTGCCTGCAGAAAACTCATACTGTGGATGTCAATTTGCTTTGCTGTAGTGCACTTGGTAATTCCCTCCTTTTTCACTCAATATTGTGGCAAACAAGCCGTGTCAAAAATATTGATTCAGTTACTTTTAACTGCTTTGGAGGAATATCTACACTTGCCTGGACTTTGAAATTAGATTCCCTGGTGGAAATGAGATTAAAAAAGGATTTCCTTCTGTTTTTGCTCTTACTACGGATGTCAGTTTGTTTTGCAGTTTTCGGTCAATGACAAATAAGTCATGTTTTTATAACTGCCTGGAAGAGATATTTATTTTCCTGTGCTTTTAGGTGGACCAAAAATGTTTTTTAAAGACTTCCTTCAATCTTTTGCATCATTTTTATCCCTAAAAATGTTTCCTGGGTTTTGGATGGGATTTCTTCTTCATAGATATCCTCTTTTTTGTCTTTCTTTTCCCTTTATTTCACTTTTTTACCTCCTGAACAGTTTGTTACTGTTACTACCATGGATGACTTACTTTGCAGACGTGCATTATGGGAATAAAATTTTAAAAATTCCATTGGATTATTTCTTGACTTGTTTTCCTTATGCTTTTCTTTCCTTGTTGTTTTCCTGTTTTATTCCTCATGTGTATTTTTTTCTCCCTCTTCCCTCCATAATATAAAGTGCTACTAACGATCACAATTTGCTTTGCAGTCTTGCACATAATAATTTCCCTCTTTTTGGCACAATACAGTGGCAAATTAGCGCGTCTCAGACTATTGATTTCTAACATCTCTCCCTGGGAAAGTATTTACAGTTTTCTGCACTTGAGGGGATAAAAAAAAAGAAAAAATCAATACATTGTACGAGAAACATCTGTAACGCTGCTGAAAGAGCCCCACAGTGAAGTGCGGGGACATTTGGAGTGTCTGCCGCCTGGCGGAGCGCATGAGGCGGCCAGTCTCCTCTCCTGCAGCCACGCCGCTCGATCTGGATCCTCGCCTCCTCTCACGGTCCTATTATTTTCTCCACCTTTGTGTTGTGATCGGCTCTCCCAGTCTGTTTCTCACACCCACCCCGGCACCCCCCCTTCATCCACACCCCTCCTCCTACCCACCCTACCCTACCCCATCCACCACCCCCTCTCCTCCTTTTAGCATCTGAAAAGACCACTGAGTGAGAATCGATGGCGCAGAGGCCCGCTTGACAGGACAATAAACCACAAAGAAGGGGTGAGTTTTTTTTTTCCTCCTCTTTGCTTGTTTCTTTTTTTTTTTGAATTGTGGAATTACTCTAATGGCACGGCGATAGGGGAATTGCTCGGGGCTGGCTGCGTGGAAATTTAACACAAGGCATCTTTTGTTACCGCGATATGATTTACAGCAGCTGCCGTGGTCCCACTCAGGATGATAAAAAAAATCAGAAAAACACCACAATGAGCGAGCGGCGGCTCCGCATCCTTCACGGTTTGGGACATTCAGTTCACATGAGCGCACATTCACCTTACGTAACCTATAAATGCATCACTGGAGCCTGGTCCTCTTAGTGCACTTGCCGCTGCAGGTTTAGATGAGGGGTCGTTTTGCCTGGATTTCATTGGGCGATGCGGTACCTTGAGGGTGTTAATGCGGTTGTCGTGTTGTAAACAAAAATATGTCAGCGGCACCGGAGAGGGAGGTCTTGTGTTGTTGTTTTTTTCAGGGATTTCCCGGGAAATTGAGCATAAGGCAGTGAGTAATTTTATAATTGGATCGCACTGTGCCGAGCTTCACCACGTTGCGTTTTTTTTTTCAGCCATGAGGAGAGAGGACAAGTGACATCCAAGGCGCAGGGGGAGCCGTCTATTTACAGCTGAGGCGTTCAGACTTGCCTCGCATGTCTGCGATAGCCACAACAATAGCTTCCATTTTCCTCATCAGCCTCAGGCATGATCAATACAGTCCAAATAAATAAATAAATATATGATGCTATTATTGGTAAAGATTTGGTCCAGTCTGAGTCAGATGTCAGTCCGCAGCAGAATCGCTCCATGCGCTGCCCACAGCTGAGGAGAAAACTGATGAATCAGATATTGATCTTATGTCTCACCGCTGAGATGAGAAAGTGTTTTGGCTGCTGGTAACCTCGAGTGACCTGGCAGCATGTGGTGGTGGTGTGTCTGTGCCCCCCAACCCCCTCCGCTCACATCCAGCCTCTCCAACCAGGACGCAGCGATGCCCCAGCAGAGTGATCACCCGTCTCCGTCTCGCCGCCCCGGCCTGGCATCCCTCCGCCTCCAGACGCTGAAGCCCGGCCACGACTTCCCATGAGGCCACCACCAGAACTCAGCCCGACCGCTCTGTATGGGGCCTCTCACATATGAAGTAGGTTCATGAGTGAGACTCACAGATGACAAATTGCTCCATCATCTTGTCTTTAAAATGTTCTACCCAGTGAGCCCCATCCTCTGGTTGGGACCCCCAAATTCGAGGGGTAATAAAATCGTTGGTTGATCTTCTCACATACCCCACAATGAGGCCAGTAGCTGTAATAAGGGGTTGGATATTATTTTATGGGGTCCCAAAAGGGTAGGAACCGCTGGTCTGGACAACAGGTATGAAGGAATTGATCAATAAATCCACATTTTTTTGATAGTCACGGTCAAGTCACAAGTCAATGATCACTGCTTCCAGCCTCTCAAATGCGAGAATTTCAAATTTTTCTGTTTTTATATCATTAAATTGGATTTCCTGGGATTTTTGTCTGTTGCTCGGACACAAAAACTATGTTAAAGATGTCAAAATTGGGGTTTGATTGTAATTTTTCAAAACTTTCTAACTTTTTATAGATCAAACAATTGATTAACTGCAAAAGTTTCAAACAAAGGCCGTTGATTTAATTCTAAAATTTAAAATAGCCACCTGTGATAACTCATACGTAAAAATCATTTTGAGATGAATCAATACTGAAAATAACCAGTAGCTGCAGCCAAGATAACAGTAGCATTGTTTTGTCCCTCGCTGATTGATCCTTCACCCCAATAATTTAAATGTTGTTCTCATGATGCTCCTGCTCTTCCTCTCAGTTGACATGGAGGATGAAGATGGGACTTGTCTACTTGATGTTTTGTGGTGAGTCTGTCTGATTCCTTATAAGAATAAAAAAAAACAGCCTGTAGATGATCGAAACTAAGCAATAAAATAAACTGCCTTTGTTATTGCCTGCTGTATTAGATTTAATGTGGTCCAATGTCTTCTTAAACTGGTGCAGAATCTTTGCTTTGCACCAAATATTCACCAGGATTTTGATTGTGGTTTTTAATCTCCGCCCTCTCCTCGTCTTCGCAGTGACCCCCAAGCCCTGAACGACTTCCTTCATGGGACCAATGAGGTAACAAAAGAGTCTTAAACAGAGAGGTACTCAAATAAGAAAATCATTAGTGCAAATGATGAATTTGAGATGGGAATATTTCTTGGCACGCGGCTGTGGGAGATGTGTAATACTAAATGCATTTCTCATCACGACTTTGCAAGCCCAACATAAAATCGTCTAATTTCATCCCACCAGCTGCAGACTGAAGACCTGCTCATTAACTCCTCCTCTGGGGAGCCCTCCCTCTTCACAGATGCCCCGGTGAGTGTCTGGATCCACAGCCAGCAGCGTCACAACAACCCACATTTTCCCCAGGAGAATAATTTTTTTTCTCTCCTTCTGTGCCAGAAACTGCTTCCTGTTAACTCCTGCTAATCACACAATTCTCCCCTCCTTTTCACTCTCCCTCCTCGATACTATTTGTCTGTACCTCTCTGTCTTTCTCCCGCTGATTCTTCCTCCAGAGCCCCGTCTCTCTGCTGGGAGATGGCAGGGATTCCCCAGAAACGCCTCCGCCTGGGTGTGTGGATCTGTCCTTCCTGGAGGAGGCCCTCCTGTCATCGCCGGAGGGTGGGGAAGACCCACAGGTCTTGCAGGGCGGGACACCTGTGGGGGCTGAATTTGAGGCAAAGAAGGGAGAAGTGGAGGAAGCGGAGGACGCAGAGGTGGCATGTGATATCCTCCAGCAGAGCCTGCAGGAGGCTGAGATCACAGAGCAGACCATGGCTCTGGAGGCAGGTCTGGCCCAACCTGGGGACAGCCTATCCCTGTACTCACCTGCCCCTCTTCTCTCTCCACCCACTGTACCATTTGTACCCAAGTCTGTGACCTTGCCCGTCACCCCGGCGTTGCCCAGAGACACCCAGGCAGCAGTGGAGCCTCCCCAGCCCTCCCTCCTGGCTGTTGGCCCCGGCTGCCCATCTCTAAAACCTGCTGCCCCTCCTCAGCTGATGGGGCTACTGCCTGGAAATGTGTTCCCTGCTGCTTCTCCAGAGACCTCTTTCTCCCTGAGTCCTGCCCAGGGATCCAGTATGATCATCCACAAGGCTGTTCCCAGTGTGACCAGTCGTCCTCTTATCACCCCGACCCTGAGAGCAACAGCAGCCACAGCAGCGCCAGGCATCCTCCTGCAGCGCGCCCATCTTCCCATCCAACCCAAGCTGCCTATTAGCATTCAGCCCAGATTGGTTCAAATTAGCCCCAAGCTTTCTGGGCAAAAACACACTCCAGGTCTTACATTTGTCCCTGGGACTGCCTCACCTAATATTTTACTCTCCCAACCTCCTGGCCAAAAGCCTGCACCTCCACCGCCGCAGCCCACCCAGCAGCTCCCCAAACCGGTCAGCTTGCAGCTGGTCAACCAGGGCGGCTCCTTTGTGCTCCAGCCTCAGGGACTCTTTCAAGGTCAAAACCAGTTCCTTCTTCCAGGCCAGTGCCCTGTTACGATCTCCCAGCCTGTCAGTGCAGCTCGACAACTGCTGACCCCCAGTCACCAAGGCCCGTCGGTCCACAGCCTGACTCCCTCCACCGGGCAGCTCGTAGATGGCTCTCAGATCCTAACTATGCCCCAAAGACAGCTGAACTTCAGCCCCGTCTTCACGACCCCTACAGGGCAGCTAGCGCTCCGCCAGGCCACTGTGCTTTCAGGACCATTGCAGCTACAGTCAGCGCCCCCTACTGTCTTCCAGATGCCAGCACAGTTGGCCGGAACCTACACTCCAGGAGGGCAGGGGCAGCGTGCCACCCTGGTCCACACTCCCGCTCTTGGAAACCACATTACCTTGATCAACAGTTCAGGGGTGCTTCCCCCAGATCTCACTTCCATCTCGATCGTTAATGGCCCCTCAGTAGTTCAGGGGCTGCCCTTTGCTGCCCAAGCTCCAGCTCCTCAGACTGGAGTCACAGAAGGACAGCTGAGCCTCCAGCAGGCCTCTGTGGTCCTTCTGCCAGAAAGAGCCATCCAGGAGGAGAGGACCAGCGCAGAGGATACTTTCCACCAACTACCACAGGTGAGCTGCCGTTGTGTTAACGTTATGAAAGGGTGTATTTTTAACCTAAAACATGATGTTTTCCTCAATATAACCAAGTATTTTTGGTGCATAAACCAAACCAAACCGTGAGCAAATAGTTAAAATAATGATTTAAAAAAAACATCCTGTCACAGGACACAAACCACGGTCCCGGGGAAAGCCCTGCATACAACCCACTCAGCCACGGCACCACTCTGCATCGAAGGGAATTGTGACTCTTTAAAATACATGCTTTCTGACAGACAGATGTTCTGGTATAGAGAGGAAAACTTTCAAAGCCATCATCTCTCATGCGCTTTAAAGTTTGACCCATTCAAGGAACTGAAAGTCAGGATAGTTCTGTCTTTGCAGCCTCGATTTTGCTTCGAAGTGAAATCCTGAATCATTGGAGTACCTCTTTAAATCAATCTGCACCTAAACTTTGTTACCACACAGTGATAATGTACCGCTGACCAAGGTTTCATGCAGGCTTGATGTTCACTATGGTGGACACAAGTGTCAAGAAGTGATTTTTCTACTCTATGAAGAATTAATGGAAACCAGAGGATGTATGAAAATCTAGAACTGTTTTGCATGCATTTACAAACAGAAAGATAGAATATGGGATTTTTAGTCAAATAGCTAAAACTTGCAAATATTTATTGGTGCAGTTCACATTGAATTATACAAGAGAAAGAAGTGCTGCCTAAAACCCTGAAACCTAATAAATTCAGTTTTAACTGTCCCTGATGTCTGTTTTTCCTCTTGCTGTAGCCCTATGGACATGTTCTCCAGCATGTGTCGGTGCAGCCCACCTCTGCGGGGCTGCAGTCCTCCTCCTCTCCTCCTGTAGTTACAGTCCTGCAGCCTCCTCCTGAACCACCGCTGGCCCCCGATCCAGCTGTGGAGATCCCTAAACTTTTGATGCCCCCAGCAGACATGACCCAAGTAGTGGAGGAGGTGACCCACTCGATGAGTCAGAACGAGGCCTTTATGCAACATCTGCAACAGGTCAGAGCATCGGTCAATTCCTGCAGGTTTCTGCTAATTCTGCTGGTTTATATGTTGGTGTGACAGTGATGTTTGTGTTTCTCATGGTATTAGTAAATCGATTTACAAAGCCAGTGGTTGAAGAGGTATTTAACTCATTTACTTGAGTAAAAGTAGCAATACTACAGTGTAGAATAGACAAGTAAAAGTCATACATTCAAATCTTACTTCAGTAAAATACAGATAATGCTCTACATTTTAGATCTGACAAAATGGTGGACATAACAACGTCAGTTAAGCTGCTGTTTGAAGTTTACCAGTAGTGGGTGCCAGAAACAGACTGTTTAACTGAAACCAACTGTTTGGTGGCAGTTGGTTTCAGTCATTGACTGTATATAAAGATGGATAAATGATGGCTCCCCAAAAATGAAGCCAAAACATCTCGATCGCTCCCTGGTGGTGGGCTGCAGTATAAGTCATAAACTCCTCAATGATTTCAGGTAGGACATGGGCCTAAACCAAAAACTAAAAGTGTCAAATACATTTTTCCTAAAGATGGTTTCTGTCGTTTTAGGTAGTTCTTATCGCGCTGCTGTATGTTCAAGCGTTCACTTTTCTGATCAGTTTGGTTGTAATTAGTTATTTAATGCTATAAAAACAGGGTGAAACATCATGATTGACAGCTGAGCCCTGCTTGCGATTGGGCGGGTGGGTGTATGGGCGGGAACTCAATACTGCGACTCTGCTGGCCGGTCGCGACTGCACAGACTCTGGCTCCAAATGATGTCACCAGCGCAAGATGGCAGCACTCGTATCCGGGATATTTTGGCTTCATTTTTGTACAATGGGAGGAAGTGGAGACGCGTCGTCCATCTTTATTTATGTCAGTGGTTTAATGGTTCCATTCAAATTGTGATTTAAAGTGAGACTGGGAGCGAGAGGTGCTTACAGGATAAACAGCACAATGAATCTTCTTTAATTTCTCAACATTTATTGAGGCAGTTGCTTTGAAGACGTCATCAGTAGGCAACCTGACTGAGCTAAAATGTTGAATCACAAATAGAGAAGAACCACAGAATCAGCCAACTGACACAGAAATGTCAGTTCGACAGATATATCCATTTAAAGTTTGCTAGCATTAGCATCACCAAGTAAGTGTGTTGAACTGAGCATTTTTATCATGCCTCCGAAATCTTGAAGCGATATCTCATGCACGTCTTTGACGGAAATTCTTCAAATTTGGCACAAACTTTTGTTTGGGCTCAAGGATGAACTGATTAGATTTTGGTGGTCAGAGGTCAAAGGTCACTGTTACCTATTAAACTAATTTTTAGTCATAACTCAAGAATCCATATGCCAATTATGACAAAATGTTACATAGATCTTCTGTGGAATGGATGTAAACTGCAACTTCACTGGTGTGCGGAGGCATACAACCATGAGGCAGTAATTCTAGTTTTAATTGTTTCTTGATTCAACTTTTCACTTATAAAAGAAAGATTGTTATTTCTTCTTTCAAACGTTAGACTTTGAAGCTGATAAAGAAGCATTATATATTTTATATGTATAAAAAAATTGTTTCTAATATGATGCATGAGAGTGACACAGTAAAGATTACAGACAATTTGATTCTTTTATGATTGATATGAGAAAAATATTCCTATTAAAACTGATATTTATTATTATAATTATTTCAGTAATGTAATGCTTAATTCATATAGGCCTATGTAATGTTGGGATGTTCCTCAAGGCAAGGTGAGTGTGTTTGCATAGCAAGAGTTGATGCAAAGTGCTGTACGGAAGGCATTTTAAAATACAATAAAGAGGAAAATAAAATTGGTGGAAGTGGAATAAAGTTAAATTAAAATAAAAATAGACATGAAGTTCCAGCGCAGCTGCAGTGCAATAATGCTGTAAGTTGTCCCAAATTGAATAAAGGGGATAAAAGTGCAGTGGAGAAAATGAATCGATCTAAAGGCACAGAAAAACATGAGCGTGGAACTGTTTTCCTTTCAAAAGGATCTACGAGGTTTATCTAACAGTTGTTCATCTTCTTTCTTCACCGTTTCCACCACAGCAAGCACTTAGTTCTCCCATCACATCTGAATTGTTGGTCGGAGCGCTGCCAGTGGTGCCGATGGAGTCACTTGCCTCCCCGGTCCCCAGTGAGAGAGAAACCCAACCACAGACCCATGCGGTCTCTGGTCAGGACACCCACACTGTGATGTCGGACCAGTGTGTTGAGGCTTCTCCGCTTCACTCAGACCCAGACAACACGCCGCTGATCTGCTCCTCCCCTCCCCTTCAGAACGCCGAGACACCTCCTGCGACAAGTTTCTCCCCTCCTGCCGGGGCTCAGAACATTCTGCCTGGACCTGAGAGTTCAGTCCCCCAGCCTCCCATCGAGCCTCAAGTCCAGTGCCAGGTCCCCCATCAGCTCCAGGTCTCACAGGCCTTATTTGCCCAGAACCCGGTGCAGATCCAGTCATCTGTTTCCCAACCTCTGCCCCAGGTCCAGGCCTCAGCTCCCCAGGTGCAGTCGTCTGTTTCCCAGCCCCAGTCCTCGGTCAACACTCCGCTCCACAGCAGTCCGTCCCCTCTGCACGTCAACGTCTCGGTGCCTCAGCAGCAGCCTGATCCCACAGCTGCTAGTCTCTCCACAGAAGGAGATGACTCTGCTGTCCAACAGCACACACAAAACAGTGAGTCCCAACCATCACTGTAATCATTATTCTGATTATTCTGATCTGCAGTACAATCATCATCATCATCATCATCATCATCTATGTCATCATTGCCATTGTGTCCCGTTTCAGAGCCAACAGCTGCCTTGGTTGTGGAGAGTAAAGCGTTTACTCTCGACGTCCATCCACCCTCTCCGGCAGCCCAGGGCGTCCAGGTTCACGGGCCCCCGGCTCCCAGAGAGTGTGCCCCCATCCAGACGAGCCAGCAGACCGGCACCAAGGTCAGAACATGATCCATTCACCTCAAGTCCACTTAATTTGTCTGCTGGAAAAATAACTGCTAAATATATAATCCAAAAATAACAGAATGTTATACAAACATATTGGTTTATTCTTAAATTAAATTATATTTGGGGCTGCATCTAATCATTATTTACATTATCAATTAATCTGTCAATTATTTTGTCAATCAACTGATAAATTAAAGTTTATGTATATAAGTGTGTTGTTTTGTCCAACAGTTTTATACCCAAAGATGTTAAATTTACTGACATAATCAACTACAACAAAAAACAGCAGCAACAACAACCCACTAACTGATTAATTTTCTCGTCAATTCAGCTCTAACTGTGTTATATTTTGTTTTACGCCAGGTATAAACAGATAACCCAATTTGTGTAATTTGTGAAAATAATTCCCTCTGTGGATTAAACTGTATTGGCTCGGGAAACAGAGACGGCAGGCTTTGAAATGATTATTTGTTAAATGCAGCGAACGTTATTATTAATGATTTCAAAACACTCTCCCCGTCTCCATCCTTTGATCTCATCCAAAACGTTATCTGGCTGCCAGCTGGCAGGTCCTCAGCAGAGAGAGGAGCGGCTCACACCAGCAATGCGCAGGCACAGGTAAGAGAGCTCTGATGTCGGGATGAAAACATGAAACACCAACTCATTTTATGGATTCATTTTTGTTTCACAAATTCATAAACAATGGAAATGGATGGGGAATCGTTGGCAATCATTTGAAAACCAATTTAACTATTTGAACCAATTTAAGAGACCTCTGATGCTAAATTTCAGAGCATTTGTAAATCAAATTTGATGTATTTACAAATTTTTTTAGATTTCAGATTTGTTTCCTGATGAAGAGTCGGAGTCAAAGTAAAGGATTTTTATTTTCATCCTTCATTAAAGGCCAAAATTTCACCTTTAGCGAGGTGATAAATGGCCCAAAGCTGACCTTTGTCTCATCAAAAACTCAATGTCATGCTACTATGATATCCTGCATCCTTTTTTTTTTTTTACCTCAGTAATAATTAGCCAGCTAATTTATTAATTTATTAACAGTTGGCTGGTTTTGCAGACATGGATTAAGTCTGATCCTTCAGTAATGTTTTCTAATCTCAGTCCTCTAGGACTCCTTTTACTGTTTCTATTTACTACTGCAACAACGTCTGCTACCGTCTGATGCTACAACCGCCACTGCTACTACCTGTACATTAACAACAACTAGACTTCTACTGTTTACCAACTGGTCAAAGTAAGGCAACTGCCCCAAAAGCCTCAGGTTCACCGTGTGTAACATGCCAGTGTTGAAAAAGCCGTACTTGAGTAAAAGATTACTTTCTGGCAATAAATGGACTTAAATATTAAAAGTACAAGTAAACGTTAATCATACATATATTTACATGTACTGCATGTATGTGGTGTGTATTAGGGGTCGACTGATTATCCACCCGGCCGATTATCAGATCCAATATTAATATAACATTTTCAATATGATATTACTTGAAAATTTGGTACAACATCAGATGGGTCCTGGATTATTATGTGGCCACAAATCTAAATTTATTTTCCTGCGTTCTCTTAAATAAAGTCGTTTTTCATCAAATAACCTCAAACTAACAGACACACCTGAAACCTGAAGCCACGTAGTGTTCCTGTACATGAGTACTGGTTAGTTAGTACTGCTTTTACTAATACTACCATCACCACTGCTAATATTACCACTTGCTGCTGTTTTTCCTACTCGTCCTATTCTCACACTGAGTTACTGACATGTAACATCACCTTATAATGTGTGTAAGAAACTCACAATTTACCATGACGTGTAAAATCTTTAACAAATTCAGTACACGTGGATTCACTGTTGGATTACATCAACCCGCAGATCAGATTAACGCAGAGTTTTCATCGTGTTCTTCAGGTTCCAGCAGCGGATTTGTTTGGACCACGGAGCGGTTCAGAACCCCTTCACGGGGCCGGCCTTTTCCACACTGAAGGACGCCGTCAGACGCCTGCTGCCATACCACACCTGCGCTGGTCACCTGCCCACTCAGGATGACTTCAATTTAGGTCAGAGAGCTTCGGTTGATGACTGTCCCGGCGATTCATGCCGGCAAAATGATTTATAGAAAACATCATCTAAAGATCCTTTCCAAGATGAACCATCTGCTGTAGTTATATATATATAAAAAAAGTGAAAGCTACTGACTTCTTAGATATTAAATGACAAATTCCTCTTACCTGTAGTGCTATTTGTCTATCTAGATTGTTTAGGTGTGAGTTGCTCAGTTTTGGAGATATCAGCTGTAGAGATGTCTGCCTTCTCTCCAATATAATGGAACTAGATGGA
>JBBPCS010000141.1:67064-89781 GCA_037974645.1 Hollardia meadi
TCCAGAAATCATGACCCGGTTACTCAAGATAATCCACAGACCTTATTGTGAGCAGTTTCATGGAGGAACTATTTTCTCTCTGTATCACAGTGCAGAAGAAAACGTGCATCTACTCATGGACGAGAGGCTCGTGACAGGGCGGGATGTAAACATTAATGGCATCTTGCTGAGCTGTAACATTAGCTAGCTTAGTTAGCTAGCCTCTCATCCAGGTGTAGTTGCACGCTTCCTTCTGTGTGGTGATACGTAAAGAAAATAGTTTCTACATCCTACAATGCAAATTATGGGAATAAAACTAAATTTGCTGCAGCTAATGGTTATTTTCATTAGCAGCTAATCTGTTAATTAATTTCTCTATCGATTGGTCTATAATTGGTCACTAAAGTTTCTAGTTTTACTTACTTTTTATATTTATCTGTATTTATTTTCTGTCCTTTTGCTGCTGCAACAACCCAATTTCCCATCTAGGACTCATTAAAAGCTCATTTTATAAAATATAAGAAATAATTGAAAAACGCTGGTCACAATTTCCTAAAACCATTTGATTTTTCAACCAAAAGATATTCACTTAATAAAAAATATATTAGACTGTGAGGATTAATTGATTATTAGAATAATTGTTGATGAATTGACTAATAGCTTCACATCCTCCAACAGTGAATTTGGTGCAAGGTAAACGTGTTATAGATTAGAACTATATGCAACAATAAACAGCTCTGTAAGTTCTTTAGATAGGATGTAATAATTTGTTTTAACAGTCCTAGTGACTGAGATGATGATTCTCTTCTCACAGTGGACCAGGAGTTTGACACCGTGTCCGGTTTCCTGCTGAAACGCACCAAGGACATGGTCAACAAATACAGGCAGCTACTGGTTAGAGAAGCCCAGGTAAGACTGCACCTGCAGCAAATCCAAACTACGATGACCACATTACCAGTCTGTCCAGTGGACTCAACGCTGGTCATCTTCGCAGTAATGTTTGCAGCAGACAGATGAGGAGTGTGTGTGTGTGTGTGTAATGGTGGATATGAACTGGTTTCCACAGCAGGAGAGTCCGTCAGCAGAGATGGTGATGCTGGAGCGTCTCTTCCTCCAGGCTGAGCGATGCGCTTTAGCGGAGGACAGACGGAGAGTCCGCAGAGACCCAGGTCAGTGTCCCCGCAGGATAATTCATGAATGAATGAATGACTGAATTTTATACTTTGATATATTACTCGTATAAAAAAACCATATTGGATGCTGGGGTTGAGCGAGTGTCTAGTACCGGAAAATCTGAAGTTCACTGAAGTTTATTCATTCGAGTTTATAAAAAACTTTAAATCTTTTGCAAACATTCTGATCAAAAACTTTGATCTGAAGCTCAACTCTGAGGCCGTTCTGTACTCGCTCATTCCTATTCGATACCTTTTTTCATCATCACCTCCTGTTTATATGTGTGTGTGTGTGTGTGTGCATGAATGTGAGTGGCTGACACATTCCCGTTTTTATTTTCTTCCAAACTTATTTCAATGTGCCTCAGAGCGCCGCACTTAGCCTCCATATTTGCTCCAGAGCAGCTCCCAGGTGTGACTGTAATTAAGCTGTGTAAATGTGGAGCGGGGTCGTGCTGAGAGAGACTCTGCATGAGGACGAGAAAATTACATGCGAGAGGTTAAGAGCAAATTAAAATCGGGGTTGTTACGTTAATTAAAAAGTTGGGAAAGGGGAAGGAAGCTCTTGGAAACTGTTAAATGTCAGGCTGTTGGACCCCGGGATTAATATAATATAAAATAACACAGAATCACTTATTATACAAATCACAAGTGGTAGATGATGCTATAACCAAAACAACACACTTCAGTGCACATTAATAGATATTGGTGCAAATGTGTGTTTCATCCATAGTCCCTGAACAGATGTTACATAATCACACTAATATAGTGCATAAAAATAATGGATTTCTGTTGGAAAAATAGGATTTGACAGCCAAAAGTTTAACAGCACCAATTAGAAGTATAGAGGCAAATTAATCTTCATCCACAGGAGGATGTAGACAGAAAAGATTTAGATTTGATTTATCTTCCCAAAATTCCCTTTAAAATTCCCCTTTTTTAAACTCTGTTCCAGCCATCAAATGGAAACTTCTGTCTTGTCTTATTTTTAAACACATTTCTCTTTAATTCAGCCTTTAATATTTGATATCTTTGTAGATTTTGACTTGAATTTAAAAGGTTGTTTTATCCAAAAAGAAAAACATTTACAGGGAATATTTCTTTGATAGAAAGTAGTCCCAGTAGAAACGGTTCACAGTGAGGTCTGTGGATTATCAACAGTGACAGCAGTTTTAGTTTTTCAATGTTGCACAAAGGACAACATTAATTCATGTAAACCAGATCCAGAATAGTGTGTACACAGTTTTAATCAATACTACCAAAAGTCCAACATTCTTGTCTAAAACAAAATTCATACATCGCTGACATGTACTGTATAATATTATCTATTTCCAGGTTTTTTACACAGAGTTAGAAAACACTTATGAATTAAATAACATTCCAGTTTTGGATCGTCTGACCACCAGAATGTTTCAGGGTTTTGTTGAGCCACTTTGTAGGACATTAACCCCCTTAAATCATCATAGTGAGTACAATACAGGAGTAAAATGGACTCACTCACACAGCTCACAGTAGCCAGAAGAAGAAAACCAGTTCTCAACTGTGCCTCTAAACAATTTCGGCTTTGAGACTTCAAGACAAGCAAGATGTTACTTATGATTTAGGGCCATATTTGAGTTTAATATGCATGTATATTCTTAATTTGGGTTTTGACAAACTTCCAACTTACTTAATAACAAACGACTCCTGTAGAGACGCAGCATACCTGCCTCTTTTTTAAGTTCTTCAAACTCGTGGAGAACCCGTGACCCTCTTACTTATTCTCGTGGTCAGATTGAAACAGCATTATGTTTTGAAATGAGGGCAGAAGTCTCAGACTGAGATCTAAGGAGGAGGCAATTTGGGTGAACTGACCCTGTAAAACTCTGTTTAGACCACTGCTGTCTGCACAGCGTGGGTTTGTAACGATGTCGGTCTCTGCGGCTTTTAGAAATTAAAAATCGGTTAATCTTGTGCTCATTTATTCCAGAGTCGTTTATGTCGTCCTTGGCTTCATCAACGTCCTCCCCCCACGGCGCTCACTCCTCCTGTCCCTCCCAGCTGTGCTACTCTGGCAGCCCCTCCTCTCCACCAGCCTGGACCAGGCTGTCCGACCGGCCCCCAGGACTGAAGACGTACCGCTCCAGCTCCCGCGGGGCCCTCAGGCTCACCATCAAACAGGAGTCCGGCTCCCGTAAGGTGGTTCACAACTCGGCCTGCGACCCGGGACTCAAGAGGGACCACATGGGGCAGCTGACCAACGGCGTTGGAGCTGTGAACGAATGCCACTCTCAGGCACCCAACAGAGCACCCCAGCGTCTTCAGCAGGATGAGGAGATCTCCAACGGAGCTCTGCCTTGTAACCCAGTAGAGGAAGTCCCACAGACAGCACCCAATTTCAAAATAAAAGCTCCTCTTTCTATGCCCGAGCCACAGGCTGGTTGCTACGAGCTGCCTCCGAGAGATGTCAGTGCCCCAAAACTGAAATGCTACAGGTTGGATGCGTCACCACAGCCGGAGCAGCGGTTCAGCCCGCCGCCTCCCCCCCTCCAAGAGGACAACATGCTCAGTGAACATCTACAGAGTGCCATCGACAGCATCCTGGAGCTTCAGCGTCTGCAGGGCCCCTCTGCAGCCCCAACCAGGGCCACGCCAGGCCCTTCACTGGACCAGGCTGTCACCAGCATCTTGGAGGGACACCTGTGAGGTAATCTGCCCTGACAAGACGTCCACCCAGATTCAGAAACATGCGTCTGAGGAAGGTGCACTTGACTTCTTATCTGTTCCCAGAACTCAAAGAGATTTTGTTTCTGGGTTTCACTTTAAAGGAACTGATTGTTTTTGAAAGAAGAGGGAGGAGGGGAAAAAAATTAAGAGGCACTATAAAGAGATGCATACCAGACAACAGCACTATCTATAGTCCGACAGATGTTAGATACTTCATTTTGATGTACGTTTGTGAAAAAAAAAAAATCTATTTGAATAGGAGCTATATTGTTTCAGTGGTAGTTGAGTCATTCAGAGGTTTACGACACTGGTGTAACCTTCATCAGCATAGTATATAAGTAATAGTGAGGATAACGAAAACGTGGCGTAGACTGAGATTATTCAATAGTTTTTTATAAGATTTCTTTCAAAAAATGTGAAGTTTCTTTTGCATAGTGCCAAGCTTCCAGGGTATTTATTTTGATAATCTGTGCCAATTTGTGTTTCCAGATGAGTTGCATTGAGAAAAGCAGTGTGTGTGACGTGTGTGACGTGTGTGTGTGTATGTGTGTGTGTGTGCGCGTGTGCCTCTACTTCTAAAGAGTGCGTGTGAAAACATTGCATCCTGCGATGGGACAGTACATTAAAACCCCCGCAGGCTCCATCATCTCGGCTTATCGAATGAAACTCCAAAGAAATTTGTGACTTGCTACATCCTGAATACACCAGCAAACGTCCGTGTTGTGTCTCTTCCCACAAACCGGAGTCGGTCCTTGTTGAAGCAGAAAGAACCCGAGGGGAACACACACACACACACACACAAAAAAAAAATTTGACGGAGTCGTGCTTTTATTTATTTATTTTTAAAGTTTGGATCCCTTGTTGTCATTCATGCTGGAGTCTGACTGAAATATCAGAGACACGAATGGTTTCTCATGTATTAACATGCAAGCAATAATGAGTTAGCTTTGTTAGGAGCAGGGGTGATGCAGCGGGGAAGACGAGGGAGATTTCAGCCCGTCATTGGATGAAAACAAAGGTTGTTTTTTCAGGAATGTGATACTTATTTTATCATTGAAGCCCCTGTAGTTTAGATATTGTGTTTGAGGGCCACTTAACGGCATAAATGATCCAGTTTGAGAAACCCCCCCCGCCAAAACTGCAGTTTCCCACAACACTGTAGAACTTGAGCCTCTCTGCATCGTCAAACAGCCTTTGACCAAAAACTAGAGGAATCATCCGCTTCACATTTTCACATTTAGAATTCTCTTTATTTATTAAATTAATGGTTTGAAGCCCGCCGCACTAAGCCGAAGATTTATTTTCATGCAGCCATTGTGGAGCAATATGATTTCTGCAACATCTTACGTTAATGTGACAATCTTATTGGTCTGTGTGAAAAATGTCAATTCTGTTCATAGAGTTGAGGTCATTCATATTTGGTTGTACGACTCTCCCTCATGAAACTTGTGCAAAATATTCTCCTTAGTAGATTTTTACCTTCAAGTTCAAAATGTTAAAGCTGCAACCAATTTTCCTTTTTAATATGAATTGAAAACGTGCTTCAAAATTTAGCTTTCAGAGATACTGTTAGGGGTTGCGAATTGGAAATGTTTAGAATATGCCTTATTGTTAATTCAGTGTACCTTTTAAGGAAATGGAATCTGCAAAGAAAAGATAATTAATGTGATGTTTTAAATACTGTAAACATCTGGTGTTCTGAAATGTGTCCCCTCATAAAAAAAAAAAAAAAAAAAAAACTTTTCAGAGATTTGGGGCTAAATCAAACGGGCCTTCTCATGTCTTGAATTGATTGTCTTTTTTTTTTTTTATATGTAAAGTTGTCTTTTGTTGGAACGAACAAAAGGAGTTATAATATGCAGTAGTTTAGTGTTGAAATCCTCTGTAGTTGTATGGGTGGACACACACTGGAGGATTCAGAATGGACTAGTTTGATTTTTTTGGGAAATTATCTCCCATCTGTATGCTAAAAGCTACAGCTAGCAGCCAGTTAACTTAGCAAAGTGTAAGGAAACAGATCACAGCTAGGTTGGCGCTGTCCAAAAGTGACCAAATCCACCTAGCAGCACCTCTAATGCTCATTAATTAAGATATTTACAAAACAGGATTTGTAAAAACATTCAATAAAGGCGGGCTAACTGTTTCCTGTATGTTATGCAAAGCTAAACGGCTACTAGCACTAGCTTCAGACGCATAGGAAAGGTATCAACTTTATCGGCAAGACAGCATATTTCCCAAATTGTGTATTCTTTTTTTTATTTCCTGAATTTGTACCAAAATAAATAAGCATGAAATAAGCTTGAAAACATTAAATCTTCAGGTGCGTTTCCACCCTCAGAGGTTTCACTGTAATGCAGTAAAGATGTCAGAGTGTCCTTCACAACACAGGATTGCACTCCCTGTCACAGCTTAACTTCTTAAACCACCAAAATGCTTTTATTTTTTAAGTTTTTCCTAATGTTTGCCCAAGTTTAAAGAAAAATAAGTTCTCAAGTCAAATTTGGTGGAGTCCCTTTCAAAGAAGCAGCCATCATGTGCCATTGTTATTATATCTGCAGTGTCAAACACTGACCGTTAGAAATGTACTTAGTTTTGTCAGCATTTTAGGACAAAGGGATTATTACATCTGCATGTTGAGCCATTTTGGTATTTATTTGTAAATGTGTTATTTATTTTTTCCTGACTGAACTGTGAAACCAGGGGAGCTCATAACTCTACACTAATTCAACTTCAGATACAAAAAAACATTTGACTGACAGATTGTTCTGATGCCAAAATCAAGAGGCCTTAATTCAGCAAAACTAGATTGTAAAAAAAAAAAAAAAAGTGTCATTCCTGACAAAAAAAAAAAAATCCAACTGAAGACTCCTTTGACCTGAAAGTCACGAGTGATTCATATATGAAATGAAAAGAAAACCGCTTTTGTACTCATTTTTACAGACTATTTATTAAACTGTGATTTTGTAAGAAATAAAAAAAACAAACAGTGACTGTGGTCGTGTCTGTATGTGAAGATGTGTGCTCAACAAAACAAGTCAAAGGTTATTACAAATATGACTTTTATTTTTTTGTATCATTCACAATTTTAGGAAAACAAAAACAGATTTTTTTTTTTTTGAACAGGTTACAATCAAGAAAATAAAAAGACAAAGCAGCTTTATTGTAAATTATCACGATCAAAAAGATACATCCACCTTGCAAAGGGGGTTTTTAGTGTTAAGGTAATCCTCAAAATCACATTAGAGTTGGCACTTTTTCCTTCACTGTGCGGGTTTGGATTCTGTAAAACGACGTCGAAGTGAAACTGCTGAAAAACGAGGTCACGTCCTGATGCTGCCACTCCAGTCAGGGTCGGGGGATTAAGAGGCACATTAAAACATGAGCCATGGAGGTGCCCCAACCATCTGGAGAATCAGCAGCAGGACATAAACATCAGGGAGTTTAAATGATTGATTAAACCAGCCAACTTTACTGTGGTTAGGATTCGACTCCTCCAGCAAAAAAAACAACCTCACGCCCAAAAGGCATCCCAGAGACCAAACTAATCCTTTCAAAAAGGGAAAAGATGAAATTTGATTCCAGGATATTTTCGGGGAACGCATCTTCATCTATTGACTTAAAACAGACAATAGAGTGAAAGCAGGATGGAGCATCAAATAATTTAAGGTCATATTAAAATGACCCTCTCTCTGCAAAGCAAGTCATTTATTTTCAGACTGATGAAGGTAAAAGCAGCAAACCTGCTGGAGGGGAGTGGGGTTAGGTAAATTTATGGGGGGGGGATTAAGAGCAGGCTGTAGCTTTTACTAAAAATCTGTTCTTAAATGTCAATATTTCAACTCTTTTCATAAATAATTTTACATAATTTCATGATTTAAAAAAGTGGCCATATGCAATCTGATGGTGTCCACCATGGCGTTGTGGAGTCAAGATTCAGTGCCGATAGCTTCTCCCCATGTGGAGTCTCTGCTCAAGTTCATCAAGTTCATTCAGGGTCCAGGTGGCAACCTAGCAGCATCTCACTGCCACTCGGGTCGTCCATCGCAGATCGAGTGTATTCACTCACACACTCATCACGACCTTGTTAACACCAGAGTGGTAACTTAACAGCCGCCACAAGCTGGTAACATTTCAGTCACAGCTGGTAGATTAGCTTGTTCATCCTCTCACTTAAAAAGAAAAAAAAGAAGCAATTTGGCTTGTAAAATTGACCGAGTGACTGTAAGTTCCAACCAGCACTTTGACCTGCAGATGAGAAAATTCAGTTTCCTGTCCCGGTCTTCTTGTGGTCCGACAGTCAGTTGAGTTTGATGGGCAGGTCCGCTCCGTATTTGCGGAGGAACTTGCTGTGGTTGTGGTCGACGGACCAGAGAGGAGGGAGGTGGCGAGGCCGCATGGTGGTGAGGAAGTGCTGCCGCCAGCGACGCTCCAGGTCCATGAGGCCCCGCAGGCCCCGCTCGGCCTGGGCTCGCACCACCTTCAGACCGTGAGGCATGTACGCCTCGTTAAAAATCCTTCAGAGGAGAGAGCAGCAGTTAGGAATGCAATGCACTCCCTGCCTGGAAATCAAACTGAACTGCACTTTAACAACTGCATGCAGCTCAGTAGATGAACATGACGGATGAGGGGATTGTGGCACAGAAAGGTAAAAGATATATTTCCAGTCCACCAGAAGTTTATTTTTAAACTGTAAAATGTCCCGCTCATGTTGGTCTCTATAATAACTACAGCAAATGCAAGTAATTCTTGTCCAAAGTGTTTAATGTTATGAATTTATGTAAAAACATTGTTTTAATATTAGCTAATATATTGGTCAGTTTTTTGTTAACTCAAAATAGATACTGGTATTTTAAAAGAAAATAAAAATAATAATTATATTAATTCACCATATGCAGCCAACATTTTTTATTTTATGAATGTGTTGCTCTGCTCTGTCTGGTGTCAACTAGGGGCGTCACAATATACCCGTATTGACGATAACTGTGATATTTTAAAAAATTAGATATCGATATTGTGTTAATACACACATGATAATATTGTGTAAATAATCCAGCCTTGTGGATCTGGTTGCCTTTTCACTCCTTCCTCCTTACACATACATATTATTTTGAATTCTTTTGGCCGCCATAATCAGGTAGCTTTTATCGACCGGCTTCCTCACATAAATATGGACTGATGTCTGTGGGGTATTTATCACAAGTTTAATTGTCTGTTGTCAAGCCTGTTATTGACACGCGTGGAATATAAATTAATGCATAAACTCAAACTGGCTTTTCAAGAGCCTCACAACACACAGAGTAAATAAAAATGTTGCTCAAGTGTATGTTAATAAAATATTGAGGTGATTTTTGTTCCACATCCATCTTTGTTTTGGACCACACTAGTTTTAGTTTATGCTCCAATGCTGAATAAGTCTTAATACTTCACAATAAAAGTATTTAATCTTAGTAAATGAAATTCAGCCAATGAAAATCTTTGAGAACAATCACACAAAATTGTATTCCCAGTTTTATCTCTCATGTTTCTTAACTGTTTAGTTTGGAATTTTTGTTTCAAGCTCAGATGGGAATAAATAACCGCACTGAAATAAATGAAACTCAAAATAATAGAACTATTTAGTTTTGTCTGAGTTGAAACTCACCTCGTCTCCAAACCTGCAGCCTGCTGCAGCACCTCGCTCGTCAGCTCCTGCTCCTCGTTCATGTTGAGGAAGCTCTTGATCAAAACCTGCAGCTCCTCTCGTCGCTGCTCCGGGAGTCCTTCCCCGGCGGTGAGCAGAGCACGAGCCGCCGAACGTACCCGCCGTCGGTCCGAGTCCTCCAGCAGGCGAACTCCCTCCTCGCAGCCCTGAGGGGCGGCAAACTCTTCAGCCAGCTGCTGCTTCAGGAAGCCGTCGTGCACATTGGAGGCGGCGTGGCAGCTGGTGCAGAGCAGCAAGATGTCGTGGGAGTTGTGGTCCTTCATCTCGGTGGGAAAATGCCGTCTGTACTCATGTGGCACAATGTTTTTCCTGCGGGATGAGGGAAAAAAAAGGGTTAATCTATGGGGCAAAAAAGCCACTCTATAATTAAATATTCACCTTTAAAAACATGAGCACAACATTTTAAGAGCCGTCATAGTGCTCTCAGCAATGGAAATCTTCTGTTGCAACCTTTCAAATTTCAAATCAATGCAACACTGAACACGACTTGTACTTTTTAAAATACATTAACTGATGTAGTCATACAGTGAATGTATAATCATTTTGATAATCTCTTAAGTCATTCATCAAAATATAAAAAGCAAGATCAGCTGCTTTTTTGCTTTTATATCACTGCAAATCTTTGCATTTTGACTGCTGGTTGGACAACAAAAACCCAGATTAATAAACAAAGAAAGTAATTATTCTTTTCTGAGAGGAAAATCTTGGATGAAACGAACACCGTTAATTGGAGATGACTTAAAATGTCACACCTGATATAGGAATCTACTTTGCCGCAGACCACACAGAGATTCTCCTTGGCAGTGAGGTAATAGTCCTGTTGGGAGTCGGGACGTCCTGACGGCTCAAACAGCAGCCTCACTACAAAAGGATCTTCACTCTGGAGCACTGGGTCAGAAACAGAGATGCTGTACATGATATGTTTCGTGATATAATTGCTGAAAAGATTACTACTCAGCCAACACTCTGTCTCCACGGGCTTTCTTAGAAACTGACTGAACAGATGCATCTTATTCTTATTAAATGCAGGTTTCTTCATCTGCAGTGAAGCAGCTTACCTTTCATGTAATATCAATCCCAATCATCATTTAAAGTATATTTTCTTCCTACTTAATTGGGTACCTACACTGACTTTTGGAGCACAGCAGTACTAAAGCTGTAACTGAGAAATGCAGCTGCTTTCGCCACGTGGCTGTTGTAGACAAGGTGTTAGCTGAAGCCTGCGAATAATAACACTCTTATTTCCTCAGATTGTTATGGAATTGACAGTCAATTTAAAGCTACAACATACAACTTTGTATATTTGTGTGCATGCCTGACTGTTCTGAGGCAGGCATGTCCAATGTTTTAGAGAAACTTTGTGATTCAAACCAGCTGCTGCGGGCAAAACAACTGCTTTTAAGCTGCCTTAGTGCAGGAAATGAAGGAATTAAAGGCTGCAGGAAGACAAAGATCTGCAAAGCTACACATGCAGCAAGACCAGACTATATGAACTTGTGGGAAAGACATCTGCTTCTTCTACACACATGCAAGTTATTACATCAAATATGGGGATTACAGTGTGAATTTTCACACTGAATGAATGAGGGGAGACATTCCAAAAAGGCATCAAGTTGTGTGTTGTAGCTTTAAGTAGCAAGTTGATGCGTTTTAATGTTCACATGTTGGTGTTATCCAGTGTACCTCCTATTCCTTTATCTAGGTACCATTTGGCTTTCTTCTTGTCGCAGGTACACAGAGGCTGGTCGTCTGGAGCGTGGAGGAAGCAGTTATCATAGAGAGGAGACTTCCTGGACCAGAGAGAAAGGTTTGTTTGTCTGGATTTGCATCAGTTAAAGATTTTTTTTTTCTGTGACAAATCTTAATATGTTGAAACATTTATGAAATGTGTGCAACTGGAATTTAACATTTTAAATTTGCATTCTGCAGCCTTCTGGAACTTTTTACAGACCATAAATAGCTGATTAACTTTTAGCTGTTGCAGCAAAGTGTTTCTTGGCTTTGACGGTGCATTCCCACCTGGCAGAATAGCCCACACCCAGCGGTTTCCTCTTGTTATTCCTTCGAGGGTCTGGGACTTGCTGGTCTCCAGACTCGGGGCTTTCAGTTGTGGGCGGTTTCCGCGTCCTCCGCCTTCTCTCTCCGTCAGCCGCCCTGTCGTCTCCGTCTCCTCGGCCCCGGAAGGGAACGTCCACCAGGCCCTGGCAGCGGGCGGCCAACTCGGAGTAAGAGCTCCCGCTGGAAGAGGCGGGACTGGCCTCAGAGAGGAGGCCGAGGAGGTGGAGGAAGAGAGCGATGGACACTTGGGCATCTCTGGCAGCATAAGCCATCTAGAGTGAACAGATGGCAAAAAATTAGAGAACAGGAACAGTATTAAGTAGCGAAGTGGGTGGAGCTGCTGCTTCTGGGAAGTATCTTCACCTGGCAAAATGGTCTAGCACCTGGTTCATGAAATAGATGCACAATTTGGTGGACGGCTCTAAAGTCTGCAATACTGATGAGCTATGGAGAAGAAGTCATAGCAACTTGGAGCGGTAGTGACTTGAAAAAGTTTTATCGTTGTAAACGTATTTTATTTTAGGTTTTCTCAGAACCGTAAACCTTAACATCCACCTGTCGCTTACTTAGCAGAATTTTAAGCTCTTTATTTGGATGTTTCCTGCTGAAATGTCCTGAAGGAGTCTTTGCTTACTTCTCAATTTAAGCATTTATGTACACAAGCTAGTAACACTGACTTTTAAATGAAGGGAAAAAATATTTTGTAATGCTGTTGTTCATCTTTTGTACTGATGAATTCAACCAGGAGTTTTATGCTAATCCAAACCATGGAAGTACTCCAAATGCAAGTCAGAAAATCCACTTTGCTTTCTGAAATTGCTGATTTAGAGTGCTGAAATACAAAAATCACCACCTGCTCCAGTGTCAGTTGATCTGCCTCCCAGTCACTGCAACGCAGCTCCAGAGATTTATCTAGACAAACATTCAACAGATCTGCTGCCAGAGACTTTAGACTCATGCCATTATTCACTGTAGTTAACCTGAGAATAGAGACAAAGCATACAAATTTACATACATATCAAAACAGAAATGAACAAGAAAAAAAGTAATCTGCTTTTTAAGAACACAAGCATCAAACAGCAACAACCAGGCTGTACCTTTGTCTTAAGGCAAGGTAGCGCAGATCAACTGTGCACGACAGCGACAGACCGTAGTCGCGTGTCAGACGCTTGCCGTCTTCGTAGCAACCGACGCCAACTTTCAAAACGTGTGGGTCTCGGAGGACTTCCATTAAGCTGAGAGGAAATGGCTGCTGGCCGCTGCGAAACGCCTGCAGCCTCACCAGGATGCACAGACCTGAATATGTGGCCATCTGTAACAGGGAGACCGCCGAGGCTCTGCCTTTCACAGATACCTGCAACAGGAAACAGCAGCCAGGTCAGAAAAACAACGAGCAACTTGAAACATTAAAGGAGGCCATTTAAAGGAAAATTCCACCCTTCTGATAATCTTACACTAGGATTCAGTGTAAGCAAACAGTGTTTATTATAATTTGCCTTTTCATCAGCCATTGTAATTACATTTTTACAGATTCACAGAATTGTCTGTCAGGTAACCCTCACTGGTTGCACTGGTATGACTCCCTCTTGAATCAACCCCCACCCAGTGCCATTATTTTTTACAATCTAATTTTCGTTCTTGATTATTTGGATCATTGGATTAATCGTGTGGAAAATAGAGGCAATTTGAAAAAAGGGCTCATTAATTTTCTGTCAAACGACACCCAAACTCTTCATTAGTGAGAATATCAGTGTGATTTTGTGTTGTCCATATGAGGCCAATAAGTATACCAAACAAGCAAAAAAAAAAAACTCCCCAAAAAAACACAGGGATCAATGTTGAATAATTCAGGGTGGATTTTTCCTTTTCATATATACTGTATAAACATGCAAAAGGTATTTCTTACGGCGTTGGCCTTTACCCATTCACAGTCAAGCCCCAGCACAGGGCAGACTGACAACTCCTTTTGCATCAGAGGCCACAGCTGCTGCCACTCCTCTTCAGAGCTCACCATAACCGGTTTCACCCCCAGCAGCTGTTCAGAAGACGGTATCTGTACAGGAGGGGGCAGTTGTGTAGTTTGACACTCCACAGCCTTAAACTCTTTCTCCAGGAATGGCGGTTGGGTGTATTGACACTCCACGGGTGTAAACTCCTTTTCCACAGGACACAGAGCTTCCACAGGATCAGCCACCTTCTGGATGGAAGACAGCCTCTTCCTTTTTGTTCGGTAAACTCGCCATATGAGCAGCCCTCCTAAGGTCACCCCCAATACTGTTGTTATGACAGCAGTTAAAGGCCCTCGATGAGACATGTTGACTCGTCGTGATCTTCAGTTGGTTGAAAAGTGCAAATCTACAGTCAAAAAATACACACAAGCCCAGTTGGTTGTCAGTGGTCAGATCTGCATGTCCTAAGCAGTGCGTTTGTTGATAAAAGATGTTAGCCTCAGTGGGATCCCATGTAAACCTGGCTGTTTCTGTGATCTGGACAGGCACTGCATTTCTCTGCAACAAAAAAAAGGCAACACCACATTCAGAAACACGCACTGAAATTAAAGCTTTATCAACGTTTGATGTGGGCAGTACACCATTTTAAATCTAAATTTGTACAACAGGCCGATGCACTTCTTATCAAACACAGTAGCACAATAACGTCAGCCACCTTCACCTTAATCAAAACCAGCGTTACAACATATTCTGAGAGTTAAATAGGAATTTCAGCTAAAATGCCAAATGCAAGCGCATCACACTTCTATATAGAGCTGGGCAATATATCAATATATCAATATCATGATATGAGACTAGATATTAGCTTAGATTTTGGATGTCATATAGTGATTTTACATATGTTGTCTTTTCCTGATTTTAAAGCCTGCAATACAGGAAAGTGATGTAATATTCTGAACTTTCTAGGCTGTTCTAATGTTTGCCTTTATCCACTAAATCACATCCACATTATTGATGATCATTTATTGAAAAAGTGTTAATATTTTGTGAAAGCACCAATAGTCATCCCTACGATTTTATCGCCATATACATATAAGTATTTGGTCAAATGTAGTGCGATTATCACCCAGCTCTATTTTTAATTGCACAATTAATTTTGATATTCAAACATGGTGCATCTCTAGTATTTAGACAAATTAGAATAACTGACACTAGAGGTATAACTGCATGAGGAATACCAAAGGGGATACAATATAGTTTCTTCCATCATGGTCATCAAAATATGTAATCTTCTGTGTAATTGTTCTGTAACTTACAGCAATCAAAACTTATGACCCCGATTAGAGAGTACTATAGAGGTATATTATTTGGCGACAGTCAACAAAGTAAAGTATATTAATAAAGAGCTAGTATGATTAACTTTAAAAAATTAAAACTATGCAGTAACAAAAAGCGACATCCCTAAGTAGACCAAAGAATTTGATGGGTGACAAGATTTAGTGTAACACCGGTCACAGATCAAGTTGTCACGTTAGTTTGCTGATGGTCGTTTCGCCAACGCAATCACTTCATTCAAAGAAAACGATTAAAAGCGCTCATTTAATAGAATACTTAGTTGTCAGCTACATTACTAAGTTGTATGGTTCATACGAGTTTATATACAGCGGCAAGATCTGGTGTTTGCTGTCATTCGACCGTTGAAGCGAAAGTCAAGCTATCACCCTAAGAGCTAGCATTAGCAGTAAACTTCTGCTAGCGTTGACCGTTTCCTGTGGCAAAACGGCGTCAAAAACTAAACTGGGTTACCTTTCCCCACAAATGAGAAGACTTGCAAGCATTAGTTTCTGATATAATTATGTCTACCTTTTCTAGTTAAGGCAAAGTTGAACCACGTTAGCCCGGTTAGCCCTACAGCTAGCCGGTTAACTTGCTAGCTCGTTGCCTCTACATCTTGTACAGCCCGGCGTCTTCGCGCTTAATTTGATGCATTGCCGCATAACAACAGAGGAGTCCTTCTATATCCCAATGTGTGAAGGTTCAGTCTTACCTTTACAGTTTTAACCAACACAACGCCAGTTTCACAAAAATGTACACTTGCTTTTCTTTACTGAACTGAACCATGTCTTCCGGGCTGTATTTATAAGGACGCTGCTGCACCAGGACGCAGCTCTACAACCAGCGCCACCTGTTGGAAGGACGGAATAACTACAGAGAAGCCCAATGCAACAGAATCATTGCTGAATCCACACAAGAGCATTTGGTCTAACAACGTTTTTATAATCCCATTTGTCTGAAAATGGGCCAATATAATATAAGCATCCTACATGCTTTGGTGATGTTTACTGGTTAAGTGCAAACACATGAATTGTCAGTGTTGTAACATTTCTTGATCTTGCTATCAATTATGTGTCTTGAAATCCATTCAGTACTTTTAAGTAAATTATGCATGTGCTTGTACCAAGGCTGCAACTTACCATTATTTTTATTATAGATTATTTGCCAAATTCTTCCTCAATTAAAGTTTAGGCTATGAAATGCTATAAATAATGAAAAACTGTCCACAAAAGTTTCCCACAGTCCAAGGTGACATCTGCAAATTGCTAGTTTTGTCTGACAACAGTCCAAAACTCAAAGATATTCAATTTACAATCATACAAAACAAAAAGCAGCAAATTCTCACATTGGAGAAGCTGGAACCAGTGAATGTTTCAGTTAATTGAGCAGTTGATTGACTTACCGTTTTACCTCTGGCTTGTAACCCACCTGTTTCATCATCAATTTTAACTGATTCCACTCCATGCAGTATACAATCAAAACATGACAGTATTCACTCAAGAACACAGACCATTTTTTTTCCTCTACCACCATCAATTTATTCAATATTTTAGCTTCAACCGAAGAAGTGGAATAAAGTAATGAAATAATTACAAAATGGAAAAATAGATCAGATAATAGATCATATTCACAGGTTTGATTTAAAAAAATAAAAACATGACAGAGAGAAATCAGACAGTGAGAGATGAAACCGTTTTATCTCCCTGTAGTTTTCTGCTGACCGTCAGAACCACAGCAGGCTAACGGAGGTCAGGGCAGGTCAGCATGCAGCATCTCAGCTACTGCAGCACCACAACTGACTAACCCAAGTAGATCAAGGTCACCTGTGACGTCAAATCATCTACTTTAGAGCTTGTGCAAAATAAAAATTTAGAAATCAACTACTTATAAAAAATAATGTAAGAGGTGGAGAAACAGGAGATGACTCATCCTACCGTGTTAAATAAAAAACAAAAAACAAAAAAAACAAGATCGTTACCACACAAAAAAATGATGACAATGAAGCCAGAAGAAGTAAAATGTTAAGTACTGATGTGTACTAAACTAAAAACTGAGCACAGGTAAGACAGGCAACCAGTTGGGCACCACCATCATTGCTAGGTCCACTTTGATTGTTGCTGCAATGATACCCTATTTACAGTGAGATGCTTCGCGTCCAATCACAGGATGCAAGAGACGGAAATAAAGAGATTTTTCTTCAAAAATAAAACAATGAAACAAACATAAAACACAAAAGTAAAGCAGCTGTCCCTTCACAAAATCTCTTAACATCACATTAAAAATTAGCACTGCTGTGAGCTGTGTGTACAGTATAGATTCTTTATAGATATATATATATATTTTTATGTATAATATATACGGTCATTTCTTGTGTATATGAACATGAACTTGTCTCATTGTAGCTAGCCTGTGCCTTTGGCACTATTACGTACGACTCTTCTGTTAGATTCCAAAGCTATTTAAAATATACTTAATGCATAAAAATAAAGATTTTGGCATTGTCTCACTTTATTCTTCTGATTGGGAAGTTATTAATGAGAACTTCTCATCTGGAAGCTGAGTTCTCTCAGTGCTGCAGTTCCTCTGTCAGGTGAGGGAGGTCTCGTGCTGTCAACAGGGGGCGCTGGGAGCTTGATTTGAGCAAAGGCAGGCAGGGGACAGGAACCACCACACCTGGGTGGGTAGAAGGGAGCTGACAGGGGGCTGGGTGTTGCTCTGCACAGTTTTTCCACAGGGTAATGACGACCTTGCGCTCAAAGCACAAACAAAACAATACAGACAATGCCAATGAAATGCCTGGGGAGCTGCGCCCTCGTTAACAGCAACCTGTTTTGTTTTTTTCTCCCCTCACGGCTGCGCAGAGTTCTGCTCCCTGCTGATTCACCCCTGCTGAGCTTGTCCACTGAAACCGAGATGAAGAGAGACGGGAGGAGACATTCCCATCTCTTCATTAGTCAATCACACATCTGCTCCCTCAATGCCCCCCTTATTGTCAGTCTTTTCTAAGCTCAAACACAGTCTTCAGAGCTGGATCTCAAAGGTCTTGTGCAGCTCAGTAGAGAAGGGATTTGTTGGGGAGGGTGTGGTGCGCTGGCGTGAGCGGCTCTCCAAGGCTGCCCACTGGGCCTCAAAGGCATCTTCCTGTGGCTGTGGGGTTGGCTGGGTGGCTGGAGAGGATGGAGCGAGTTGGGATGGAGCAGCCCAGCTGTCTGCACCATTGAAGGTCACACTACCATTGGATGCCTGGAGGGGAGCAGGGTTCATTGCGGTGGACTGGTGGGGTTTGATGAATGGGCTGACGTTGCTGACAACCTGGGCATCATGCTGGGGTGTCATGGAGGCCGGGACGGGGAATGGCTGGGGTTGTGTGGCTGAGCCGAACACATTAGCCACCATCTGTGAAGGAGTGATGCCGACTACAGGCACGCTGGGCTGAGGAAACGGCAGCCCGTTCGGCATCGGGTAGGAGGCTGGAGCCTGAGCATGAAAGGCGGGCTGGCGAGGGGGCAACATGGGGACGACAGAGGGCAGGGAGGACATGAAGGCCACCGGGGGAACAGAGGGAACAGACGCCACAGGCATTGGCACAGGGGCAGTGAATGGCTGGGTGGGAGGTGCGGCTGCTGCCATGATCGGATTAGGCTGCGGAGCTCGAACAGACTTGGTGACTTCTTCTAACCACCGGTCTGCTTCTGATGGTGTGCGTTTGTGGGAGGGCATAACTGGGGAGGATGTGGGGGGCACCACTATCACTGGAGTAGGGGATGACCAGTTACTTCCTGTTGGCAGAAAGTGTGAGTGAGTGAGTGAGTGAGTGAATACACGTCAAACAAACATTTAATTGAGAGAACATTTTTCACACTTATTTTTTTATTTTTCACTCTCAGTGCACCCATTACTTCATCATTTGTCACTTTAGCCTCTCTGCAGTGCTGCTTACCTGGCCTTGCTGAGGCCGGGGCCCCTGCTGGGGTCTTAGCCCAGGGGTTAGTGTCTCGAGCAGGCAGAGCAGGGGGCAGAACTGGGGGGTTAGCAGCAGCAGGAACAGAGAAGGCAGGAGCTGTGCCGTTCACTACAGCAGATAAGAGACAAAAGCTAGTACGAGCAAGCTTGTGTGTCGGGTGACGTGGAGTGATCTTTTGTTAGACATGCACAATATTAGCATGCAGTTAATTAGCAGTCTTAACAAGTGTTAACTTAAAAAGTAAGTGTTACAAACGTAATTATGAGTAAATATGAGCAGGCATTCTCTGCACATTTAAATTACAAGCAACACAATCATCACAGGAAGTCAATTCATTGCTTACAGAGCTGAATGACAAGGAAATTTTGATAAAAATGTGGGGGCAATGAATGAGACTGTCACAGATAACGTGTCAATCTTCTGCAGCGAACAACCAATATATTAGTGTGTGTTTCCTCACACCCCTACTGACTGTGGCAGTTTTGCCTGGCAAGTGCAAAAAAAGTTAATTATAGTCATTCTAAAATAAGGTCGTTATTTTTATAACTCCAAAAAGCTGAAAACTGTTGCTTACATTCTTTGGGTCAGTAGTATGATTCTGCTACATAATTAGCCATCTCTAGCTAGCACTGTGAATTTAATTAAATAAAAATATGTGATCACAGCTATCCAGAGCACAGTAACCCATCAACTAACTTCTTCACGGTGTTACACGGTAAGACGTTAAGGGTTTAAGAAGAGGTTTTGTTGGTGTTACCTGGTGCTACAGGAGACTGTGGAGATGAAGCTGGTTTGGGCATTGGTGCTGAGGAGAAGGGGTCCTCAGGGGGTCCACTGAAGGCTGAGGTGATCTGAGTGCACAGCGAACTGATGCTGTCCCCTTCTCCTTCTACCTCAGGGACTAGAGGGGAAACGCCAGAGCAAAGTTAATAGAATCAAATATAAAAGACAACACTGCATTAGACGAAAGGACAAAATTCATCTCAGGGAATTTGTTCATGAAATAGTTGTTCAATATAAGTAAGGTAGCTGAGGACAGATCCCAAACTCACCTGTGTTCTTGATGGGGAAGTCAGACTTGCGTTGCATGGTGGAGGGCAGCTCGTTCATGCGCAGTGACAGCTGTCGTTTGAAGGGAGAAGTCTTTTGACTGAGCACAGGGAAGCCTCTGAAGGAGCCCTGCCTGGCGATAACATCGGCCGGTGCGTGTCTGCGTGGTATCGCCTGGGGTCCCAGGGTGGACACAGAGGGAGGCGGGGAGGACGAGGGGGGTGTTGAGCTTCCCGTCTGGTGTGCTGCAGAGTTTGTCCCGCTGGTGGCTAAGTTCCCAGCAACGATCACATCTGTCTCTGCTGTCAGGGAACGTCAACATTCAGGCAATGAAGCAACAATTAAAAAACAAAGCAATAACATTCGCTAGAAATGAGCATATAAATAAGACTAATTTTAACTAGTGTGGTGGTTAAACTGGCCGAACCACCTCCCAGGTGGGACTACCTTTACAGACCTTTTTTAGCATCCTGTAGCTGCCTCATGACTTCCTCCCGCTCTGCTGCCTCTGTTGCCGTAGTAACACGAAATGAACCCTCACGGGTGAAAGTGGTTCTGTTGGCATCAAAGGTTGCCGTGACCCCACACTCCTTCTCACGCTTCTGTTTTCGCTCCAGACAGGCGGCGAATGCACAACCCACAGCATGACTGAGACGCTCTCCCTGAAAGAGACAATGCAAAAAAATCAAGGACCCCTCAACCAACGCGTGACATTAATATAATGGTCTTATTTACACAAAGCTCCTGGGATAGTACTGATGTACAGAAATGAATATTTCCTATTATAAACTTGGTATAAAACCCATTATAAACATGGTATTAAACTCATTATAAACATGGTATAAAACCCATTATAAACATGGTATAAAACTCATTATAAACATGGTATAAAACCCATTATAAACACGGTATAAAACCCATTATAAACATGGTAGCAATATTTATTAATTAGTATTGTAGTATTAGAATGACTTCTTACTGAGTCTTTAATGGCCATAAAACAATGGCAGATCCAGCGTCGTGTGGTGCCGTCCCTGCAGATGTAAGAGAACGCCCTCTCAAAGTTACGGTCCGGAGCACAGAACGACACCTTCTCTATTGTCTGGTCCAGAATCAGGTCCTGCAAAAAGCATTTCCCCTCATTATAATGAGCTTAAAAACTATTGTTCAGGTTAAGTGATGCACAGTCAAGTCAATTCAAAACATGGGCTGAGTGACTGCATATTGAACAGCGCTCCAATGTGAAGGTCTGGCTGTGCTCGTATATGATTGAACTAGTACCAGCTCCAGGAGCAATTGCTTCCACCCAACCCTGATCTCCGACCACACCATAACCCAGACTCACACAGAAATGCAGCACTGGAAAATAATGCCTCACTCACTGAGGAGTCCTGGATCCTGAAATTTACTAAAACTTTATTCTTGACTACTTTTAATTAGTTAAAAGTAGTTTGCATTACTATAAATGCAAAAAAGTGTATTTGAATAAATAACACAATAGACCAGGTCAAATAAGGTAATACAGGATCCTGGACCTTTTATACCATGACTATTATTGTGTTAAAGATCTAAAATTAAAATCACCTTTTCCATTTATAAAATAACATTTTAAACATCTGCCTGGCTCAGCAGAACTTGTATCCACTCTCTTTGAGATACTAATAAAAATTCTAAATAAATAATAGAAATAATAATAAATAATAACAAATAATAAAAACTAACCTACAGGTATCATGAAATATTTGTGCACATGTGTAAGTAACAGCCTGACAGAAACCATGAAACCACCAGCACTGATGATTCTCCGAATGTTTTTTGGGGCTCTAAAACAAAGAATAATCAAGTTTTGATGCAGTACCAGTTAATTCCAACAGGTGTCAATATAACCTTTATCGTTTGCTTAGATCTGCTTCTGCAGGTGCACTGAGTACATATTTCCAAAGAGGGCCTTTTGCAGGTCACTAGACCAAAAGTATCACAGCTTTACTATCATTATTAACAGCTAGAGTTCAGCAGCTTCCACCTTTATTAAAGCCACGTGTACTTCCTCTGGCCGCTCTTTCTTTGTGATCAGGGGTTTCTGAGCCTATCGTGGAGGACTCAAAGGACTTATTACCTTTGTTTTGTCGTCTACAACACGAAGACCATCTGCCGACACCCATAACACAGCCCGCACTGGCTTCTTTCCAGCCTGCAAACAAAACACAAGCGGAGCAAGTTCGAGTCAGAAACAAGGAAACTTCATGCCCCAATAAAATTACTTCCCTTTCTACCATTCCTTGGTACCTATTCATAAAAAAAGTTAGTCAACACACACACAAAGCACACCTGTAAATAAAGAGAAAGCACCAGGTAAGAGACAAAGGAGAAGACACAAGTCAGGAGTTGTTTTCTGAGTGCTGTGTCATTCAGTAGTACCCAAATTTAATAAAAGAAGGTTGGTAAGGGAATTGGTGCACAGATGCAGTCGACAGTGGTGACCTCGTTGGTTAGATTACAACAATAAAATATTTGTGTGTGTGTGCACAAAAAGGAAACCTTCATTCACACACACACTGTTCATTGTTCCATTCTTGGTTCATGGAAGAAGGGCTGAAGAGAGAGAAGGCACACCAGTTAATACAAAAATACACACACACACACACACACACACAAAGAAGTGCCCCACCCCAGCCTAAACCACCCCACCTGCTCAAAGACACATGCATTATTGTGTTTGTCTCTCTGCCCCTGTGTGTGTGTGTGTGTGTGTGTGTGTGTGTGTGTGTGTGTGTGTGTGTGTGTGTGTGTGTGTGTGTGTGTG
>JBBPCS010000141.1:94198-111517 GCA_037974645.1 Hollardia meadi
ACACACACACACACACACACACACACACACACACACACACACACACACACACACACACACACACACACACAGACTCATTCATAAACACTGACAAAAGAGAGCTACAATAATTTGGAGCATGATAAATTATTCAGTGCTTCTCTCAGCCTCATGGACACTGCTTTTTCAAAGTCACAGGGGACCCTCATACCATCACGTTGGAGCTCTCAATATGCTCCAGTGATGCATCTATCAGCTGAACATATTCTGCTGGTTTGGGCCGAGTTCTCAGGCTCGATCCTGTCTCCCTGCCCAGCCGAGGGAGACATCAGGATCCGTCCAAAGCCCTGATGTAGAAAGCAGTTGGCAGACTTCACTGTGAGGGTGTGTGACTAAATGCATTGCTGAGCAGTCGGGCTGTTGTGGTCCTGTTACTCCAGCTGGCTCGGCTCAGTGTAGGAAGTCCATTAGCAGAACAAGTAACAGTGTAAATTTTCTCCGGTGCCTCAGCTCCGAGGATAATGGGCCTATCGGGGAAAGGACTGCAGACGAAAGATGGCAGATGCTGACTGTCCGTGAATAGAAAAGTGGAATATAGCCCAGAGGAACTGCTTTAATCTACAATGCAACATTTGACAAAAAATAGCAAGTCAATATTTTAAAGGCGCTCCAAATCCAGTCTGCATATGTGCACAGGCTCTTAAGATACCTATAAGGTGTATTTTATATCTGACAGTGTAAACAGAAATTTTTAATTGGCTCATGTATCATTTGATGGAAGTCTATTACTGCCAAGAAAATAAAACTAAAACTTAATGAAGTAGGAATAATTAAAAAAAACAACAATGCAAAATATCTGAATCACCTCATCAAAACTATTAAATCATGGGTCATAATTAAGATGCATTAAAGTAATTGCTTTAAATTTTAGCTACTGTCAGTTTCGATTGAGAAATTCTAGTAAAAATAATTACTGTTTTTTAAAAATGTAATACCCGTATTTCATCTTCTTAACTTATCATAAGTAGTATACTGGTCACAGTCACAGATAAGAGACAGTAAATCAGAGGGATTAAGTCAACATTTATGACATAATTTGATTTATATCACTCAATATTTATAATTTTTAATAATGTTAATCAAAAAAGAATAAATAATAATGAATATTAAAAGTTTTTGTTACCTTGGAATGAGCCTTTTGTATCTACAGAGGGAGTGGGTCCTGTTTCACAGAATCCAACATGGACAAACCAAACACTGGCTCTATAGACGGCCTGTCATGTTTTTCAATTTCATATCATTGAATTATCAATTATTTTATTGCCTATTTCAACTTCAAACTAGAATCTCATAATTTTGACTTTTTACATGTCTGATTAAGAATCTCACATTTTCAACATGTATATCTTGACTTTATTTACTCATTTTTCTACTGGCGTTTATGAGCTTCCGTACTTTTGCACCAAATTCTTATACAGGAATCACTCTCCCGTCGACTGAATCTAAATGCAAGTAAAAACAAGACGTTAACACCTACGCAGTAAATACCAGCAGCACCAGTGTGAACATGTGCCAGACAGTGTGGTATCACACAGACAGAAACATATGTGGAAATGTTTTGTTTATTACTGATTAAAGCCAGACGGACAGATGCATCGCCCTCAAGAATCAAAATGTGTCATTAATACTCTGTCTTTATACAACATACACGCTGTGGTACAAATGTTCACACTAAAAACGAATACTCAGAAACAGTC
This sequence comes from Hollardia meadi, assembly GCA_037974645.1. NCBI lineage: Eukaryota > Metazoa > Chordata > Actinopteri > Tetraodontiformes > Triacanthodidae > Hollardia > Hollardia meadi. The sequence goes on from JBBPCS010000141.1 coordinate 95,935, forward strand.
TTAGCAGTGTGCAAACCTTTGAGAGTAGCAGAGTCGGAGGGGGTATTTAAAGATGCAGGAGATGCAGATAATGCTACAACTTGTGGGGATAGTTAACTTAAAAATGTTGCAAGAATTCTTCACTGTTCTGACACCGTGGACCCCAAAACATACATTCATTCATTGCTTTATTTTCTTTTCTTAATATATTGGGGAGTCCTACTTCTTAAATTACCTCCCAGGCGGACCATAAACAGACACATTCTAGAACAATATTGCTATTAAAATGCACAGATCAATCATACTTTCCGAGTCACTCACATTATTTCCAGTTCTTATGACAATAAATATACAGGACATCCATTTGCTTTTAAAGTGCTGTACTTTTGTGATCCGTCTTAGAGCGAGGCCACATAACCTTTGAAAGAAGAAAAATAACACCATCGTCCTTTTACGAATAAAAAGTTGAATTAACGATAACAATAAAACCCACTCGTGCTCAACTCAACACACGCAGGGGGTTTGCTGCCACAGCCTTACTTCATTTGGTATGATCAGTAGCTTATGGGGGCTAATGCTAGCAGAAACATGCTCCTGTAACTGTCATTGTCACAGCGATGTAAGACTGCAACTAATGATTATTTTAATTATGTGATGTAATGATTATTATCAATTAATCTACTATTTATTTTTCTCAATTAATCGTTTAGCCTGAAAAGTGTAAAATAAAAAGTGAAAAAAGCCAATAATAATAATAATAATTTTGTTTTATCTGATTAACAGTTATATATATATATATAATATTTACTGTCATGTGTGACAAAGAAAAGTAGAAAAGCAGTGAATTTTTTCAGATTAATTTTCTGTTTATCAACTAATTGATTAATCACTGCAGCCCTACAGTGATGTCTTTAAAGCGACAAGAAAACTAAAAGGAAAATTCTGTGTTATTATTCTGTAACCTTGGCTGCTGTACAAAAGTTACATAGTCTCCCAGTTCTACTTGATAAATGTATGAGAAAGAAAAAACAAACAAAAAATAAATACAATGAAGGTGGATGAGAACTAAAAAAAAATGTTGTGTTATAGCACTCATTCACACACTGTAAAGACATTAGACGAGGAAAAGAACATAGCCATGAATAATGTTAGGAGAAGCTGCCTCAAAGGTTTAAATAAAAGTACAAAAATGTCAAACACGATGTCTTGCTTAGTTGGTACCAGTACATGCTAACAAAAAATAATCTGTCCTCACTGTAAGGACAGTCCAAGAAGGCATTTGACAGTACTCCTGCAGGGTGTATATGGCATATCAAGCAGTGTTTGAGGCCTACAGTGTTACAGGAGGGATGGGAAACAGTGAGAGGCAGGAGGAGAGAGAAAAAATAAAGGCTTGTAATCATCTCCTGGTGAGAACGAGCACTAACTTCTGTTGTTAAAGCTCCTCTTCCTCTGAGCGTCCGTCAATAGTGCCCATTCTCTTCCAAGGCGGCGTGTAGGGCAGTGAATCCCTTCTAGCGTTACGGTGACACATGCTTTTCAAATGTCAGAGTCTCTCTTTCTCTTCATTTCTCCCCTCCTGGTGAGCGACCCCGGACATTCCTCCTGTGACTTCATGCACATAGAGAAAGAAAACCTTCGATTTCAGGAGGCGGTTCTGTTTGTTCTGTTCAACTCAGCCGTTAGAGCAGCAACTATGCCCGAGGTTAACTCGGGTTAAAAAACGTCTGCAAGGTGCTTTGGACACAAGCATCTGACTCCACAGCTTGGAAAATTAACTCCAACCTTCTGATGCGTTTCTAGTTCAAAGATGTCCAAGCAGTGCAATCCACACAGAGGGACGGGGGTGGTGTGGGGTGAGGGGGGGGGGGTTATTTATTAGTAAACAGTCTGTGTCAGGTGGAGCTGTTACTGCTCGGTGGGACACACATTGCGGTCTTTGCAGCAGAAGTAATGCACCACCACGCCGTTGGGATACCTGGCAAACGCACTGAAAGAGAAAGATACACAAATGCTTTATACTGTTGGCACGATCGTGACTCACTGCATCACAGCTGGTAAACAAGCGTTTAATTAAATAAAACAGCGAACACAGTGAAATAAAAATATGCAGGGTATGAAATTAATGTCGGCTCAGGGCATAAGATTGTTCTCATGTTAATAAAACGGTAACTGCAGAAATAAGGATTAGAAAAAAGATACAAATGATACAATTTCAAAGATTAAAAAAATAGAAATCAAGTAGAGTAGTTATTTAAAAAGTTAAAGTGAATATATTTTTATATTTAGGACAAAACACTTAAATTCCTCCACTGAGACAATGTTACCTGTTTCCTATTTTCTTCTTGCAGACTCTGCAGGTCTTCTCCTCTGTAATGACACATTTAACCTGCTGGTGGAAGATTCGCTCCTCCTGCACCTGAAAACAGGAAACAGGATCAGTACGCAGAGACAGACGGCACACTAAATCAGATTGAACATCTTGTTTCTGCAGCAGAGTTACCTGTGTGCTACATTACACGGTAAAAATCCACTGTCTTAACCCTAAAACACTTTGTCAACCTTCTATTCAACAAAAAACACTCAATAATACAACATGGCAGACTGAGAACAAAATATCACTCCAGCCTCTCTCTTTTGAGGAAGATCATTCGTTCTAAGACGTCACTTTCTGTCAGAGATCCGCAGTCCATGAGACACTGAAGGCTCACTGTGAGTCTCAAAATGACTGTAAGAGGTTAGGAGAACATTTCAGGAAGACAAAATAAAAACAAAAAACATGCTGCAACACAAACATTATATTTATTTTTGAGACATCCCCCATTTTTCTTAATAGTTTATTATTATTATTATTATTAAAAGTGCAGGAGAAAAGTATTTGGGGGAATTTCAGAAATACTCATTAAGAAAAAGTAAACAAACTTGTAATATAACATGGCACAAAAAACTCCAAAGCATTAAAATGCCTTTATTGTCACAGCATGGTCAAGTTCGACCTTAAAAAACAAACAGGTTTCAGCACCAAACCTTCGTCAGGGAGTCTTTTGACTCCTTGAGTTTTTGTTCTTTAAGGTCTAACTTGACCATGCCATGATAATAAAGGCATTTTAATGGTTTAAAAGGGAGCGCCTTAGAGTTTTTTGTGCTATTTTTTATCTCTACATGTATCCCTTTCCAAAGAGCACTTCTTACAAACTCAATTTGAGTCCAGGAAGCACTCCTACATGTTTTTGATGTAGGAGGTTTGATGCATGTAATATAACATGATGTTTAATGTGAAAACTGATATTAGCCGTGCACTTTCCTCTGCTGAGTGTTTGGTCGCTCATTCGACGAGCTAAATTGCAGAACAAAGTACGTGTTCATGTTTGTAAGTCTGATAGATCACTAATGTTACTCCAAATTAGACAAGCAAAGGTTTGATTAGCTGCGTGGATACAATGCAGAAATACATGCAGACTATTTAATTTCAGTTGGATTTTAATTAAGTGAAACTATCCGACAAGGAAAAATCAATCTTCCATTGAACTGTTCTCCACTAATGGACAATAGTGGTAAGTAGACACTGCTTTGTATGAAGGGGGTCACAAGAGGCTGGGAAACCCTGCAGTACTCCAACATCCTCTCTGATTTTCTGCTGATAACCTAAATGGTATCTGTTCCTGTCACTGCTTACGCCAACAACTGCATAACACATCACATCCTTTGTGCTTGAGGATTTTTTCCACTGTAACACCAACTATTGTGTAAAGTTTCAAGTAGGAAAAACATAACAGATGTAAAACATGGGCATCATGTTTATGTTCTAAGCTAGGCTACTTTGTTAGCCTTGGTGTGAGTCTGTTTCTTATAAGGTTAGTCCAGTCAAAGTATGTGTTACCACAGTCTGGTAATCATATACACAGGATCACAACACTTAGAAATGCACAGGCGTCGTCATTTGTAAACTCAGCAACGTTTAATCCACAGTTTGGTGCTGAATCTTTTGGAGACGTCATGACAGATGTGTGTACACGGACGCCATCTTGGCTCCTCTCCCAGAGTTTTGGTGAGCTGAGCGTGAGCAAAGATGGAATGAATGGAATCTGTTTATTTTATCGTTTTATAATCGCATCTTAGCCCTCTGCAGGTAGAACCACTTCTATTCTATTCACCTGGAAACTGAGTATTACGTGACATACAGCACATTTTATATAATAGGTCTACAGTATGTACAAGAGTTACAAAATAAGACACCTGACCAGAGAGTTGCTGAATTTATAGTTTAGTTCTGATCTTCAAACTTGCTCTCTAATTGAATGGTCATATGGTTCTGACAGCTACACTTCATCCTGAGCTCCCCGTGTCACACATACACACGTCTAGCATAATAAAGTGTCTGTCTGCTCTCCGACCTCACCGGGGCGAACCCATAAACAGATCATTTCTCGGTGCAGATCAGTGTCTCATTATGTTTTTATGACAGAAGACAGAGGCCCTGATTCTTGTTAGAGCACGGTAATCAAATCTCACCAATCCAACATGAAACTACTTTTTCTTTAACCCAACCATCAGTCTCTTCAGTGGTTAAATGTTATAATTCAATTTTAATCTAATTTACACAAAGCACCATGTAAACAAATCCTGCAGGACTCACCCTGAGGAACTCGGCCTGCAGCAGACTCTTCAGCACCTGGTTGCAGCGTTTCCTCTGGGCCTTCTCCTCCAGGACGCTCTCCAGGAAGACCCGGATCTCTCGGATCTGGGTGTTTGCCGGGAGCAGATTGATGGCCTGGAGGAAACAAAACCGTTGACTTGTTAAACACTCTTGATGAGACATTATTTGTTTTTTTCTAACATTACAACTCTTTCAAGAGGAGAGAGAACATTGTGGACATTGTAATCATCAAAAATTTAAAAACAAACAGAACTAATCATGTCAAAGTAATCATACTAAATGTAATTACTTCCTCTTGAACAACCCCAACATTAGCGACTGCATCTTCAAAATAACTTGTCTGTGAATGCTCTGGGAGACTAAAACACAATCCTGTCAGTCCTGTTGTCCTCTTTGCTCCATTTAATTAAATTAAATTAGTACAAATGGCCTAGTTACACTCAGACAGCTTGGAGTGAGAGTTTTTCTGCTGGGAAATTATGGACAAACAGAGATGGGATTTACTTTGTGTATGATTAAATTCAAACGAATACTTGCAAACAGTGAGTCGATTCACCACTATTTAATACAAAGGTGTCATTGAGTTACTTAAAAAGACAAGCTTTAACAATAGGCAGAGTAATATGTCAAACACTGATGTGATCACTTTTTTTAATGGCCTTTCTGATAGTTGGCCTATTCTGCCGCCAACAGCAGTCACTATTCCCTACACCAAGTTAAGAAAGAACACATGTAACCCATCAGTCATGTTTTATTGGTTTGTATCTCTGTAAATATCATTAAAAGATTAAATATCTTTTGGTGTTGGACTGTCAGTCAGACAAACAATATGAAGAGCCTGGGCTCTGGAAAGTAACTCTGGAAACTTGCTCCATGTTGGAAGTTTCGAACAGTCTTGTCTCGTCGCCCTTGTGCTGTTTTAGCGAGGCAGCGGCTGGGAGCAACGCCAGGGGAAATGAAAGCAGGCTGCCATTAAAGTCAATGAAGGAGTGCAGGGAGGCAGAATGGCACAGGAAGACAGGATGGAGAGATCTAAACCTCAACATTCATATAAACCTGCAGTGTTCCCCTCGAGAGACTCTTAATTTGACATGTGGCTGAACCCAGATCAGCGCGGCCTTTACACGATCACATCCACTTTAAATCACAGACACAACGCAGTATGTTATGGTGCCTTTTATGACGGGTATATAACCCAGAACAGATAAACTTGCAAATGTTTTGATATTAAAATATTTGCAGCGACACAGTGGAGGCGTTTCAAAGACCGTGCCTCTGCTCCTTTGTGATGAGATATAGAAAGAACAATCTGCTGAATGTTTTCTCCTACACGTGAACTGTGTGGGAAGATTTTTTTGTTTTGCAACTGGATCGTGTTGAAAAACAGTGAACCAAATATCTTCAGAAAGTGTCCTTCAAGGGCAATCGTCATTACTAGACAGCAGTTGGTGGATTTGCGGCACGAAGATTTGACGAGCAAAATAGGTCATGAGCGCGTTTTTACCAGAAAAGCTTTTATTGAATTGACTCTTTGCAAAGTGAATATTTTTTTAAGTTTTGACTAGCTGAACAAAAATAGCAATCACCTCTCGAGGGAGATCGGCACTCCGGTTGGTGTGCTGGATCTTCTCCCCTCATCTCGCGCTAAAAACAAACTAAATCAAATCTTTAAACGAGTTGTGATCAGTTCAGTCGCTGCTTTAATTTCACACCAAATTCCCAAAGGTTGATTCTGTATCGTGGTTAATCATGTTTTTCTATCTCAGCCTAAACAAGCCGACTCTTATCAGTTTCATTGTCGATGTCTGAATTAGCAATGATCACTAAATTTGAGGGAAATAATAAAGTCCTACGTTGAATTAGAAGCTAAGCCTTGCTTTCTGATTTAATGAGCGGTTTGAAGTAACCGAAGGGAGTTTTCTGTGACTGACAACTTACTCGACATCCACACCGTCTGTAAAAATGGAATTACTTGTGAGTGTTTCCCGACTGAAGCTCGTTCGTAAGTCACCCTGGTGATGAATGCAGTGCTGCTCTGCCGTCGTTTACCTTGGTGGTGTTGAGTTTGCTGTGGTGCAGCTCCAGGACGTGCAGGGCCGCCTGGAGGTTGGCCTGAGGCTCCGACAGCTCCATCTTGATGGGCCCTAGACAGTGGACGTCAGGAGGTGACAGGTACATTCGCAGCAAAGACAGATACACCTGAGGGGAAGAAATACAGATGTTCATAGCTGGTTTGGTCCACATTTGATCTGAATCAGAATCTTCTAACACAATAATGAACAGCAAACAACAGCTATAAGAGCCTTTACGGAATAAAAAATAGGTTCAATGAATCAAGACAGTAAGAAAGATAAAATAAGATATATTTGTCAAGTTGCAAGAGAAAAATGATTAGAATAGAGAAATTAGACAAGAAATGAATTCAAATTTTAATTAAAAAGGAAAAAACAAATAAAAATGCTGGATTTACATGCAGAAATAGTTTGAAATTTTGGTAAAATACTCTTTGCCAAAGTGTAAAATAAAGATAAGATGTAGTATGTTAATTACTGAACTGATCAGCCTATAAAAGTGGGTTTAGTATTAAAAGTAGACCTTACACACAGTCCAACCCATTGCTTATTCATTTATTTGTCTTATTATGCTGCACAGTCAGACAACATTTCATACACAAAAAAGACGATGTCAGCTCTCAATTCTGAGATGATGTTTTCTGTAGAACTGGCAATGTGCCTGTCATTGGGTGCTTGAGGCATAAATAATCCATTATATTTGTATAGCAATTCCTGAAGACACAAAGGCACTTAGCAGAAGGCAGCAGAGCGTAGAAAAAGAAAAAAAGTGGTCATAAAAAAGAAGAAGCTCAGGAACAAAACATCAGGAACAAAACCTATCAACATGAAATTACATTCAAAAGCTACTTACATCTTTATTCCCTTCGACTAAACTGTTGTAATGTCCGTGACAGTATCTATGGAGCACACAGAAAAGCAAAGATACAACAAGTTCTGCTTGTTTCCATGATGCAGACTAATTGATTTGCTGCGTCGCACAACAAGCTTGCAATTAGACATGATTCAGTTGTGCATGATTCTGTAGTGTTTGTAGGAGTACTCACTCTTCAGCCATGCGGGTGTCTTTCAAGATGTGCACATAGATGAAGAGCGCCTGCTCGTGTTTACCCATCCGACCCAGAAGCAGAGCTCGCTCCTCCAGCAGGCCTTGGGGATGGAAAGCAAGGTCAAAGCTTCAAGTTTCGCCCTCCACCTTAAATATGTTTAACGCTGCTAAAAAGTTCCTTCTACAACTGAGAACATGTGAACATGAGGCATTAGAAAATATGCGAAATACTTACCATCAAAGGGAAAGTCACTGATGAGTCTGGCTGGTTCATAGCTGGTAGAAATATCCAGGAAAGAGAGCAGCTTGTTCCTGAACTCTCCCAAATCTCCTTCCTCCTTCCCCGCAGCAACAGCTGGAACTCCTGCAACAGCACAGAGGTTATAGAGTCTAGAGCGGCGAAGACTGGTCAATTGATCGATTAGTTGATGGACAGAACTTTAATCTGCAACAATTTTGATAATCATTTGGAGTCAATTTTAATTAAAAATAACAACAATTCACTGGTACGATTTTCTGAAAAGGGAATATTCAGAGTATATATCTATATATCTATATATATCTATATCTCTATATATATCTATCTATATATATATATATATATATAATATATCAGAGTCTGTGATAATAAATAGAATTTCTTTGGATTTTGGACTGTTGGTCAAGTGGAAGACATCAACTGATTAATCAAGTGATTGAGAACATGATTGACGATAACTCAATGTAACAATAAAAATCTAGGTAACTAATAGTAACACTGATCAAGCATGTCCAGATCAAGCACCTCAACAGGGCACACTTGAGATGAACCTGCAAATACTTAACATTTTTACTGATTAAGCAATTATAAACAATGTATATAAAACTATAAACTGTAAATATTGAAGCCTCTTTAAGCAGCAACTGTACAAAGTCAGGATCCTGTAATGTTGAATGTTTTTTCATTGTAGAGAATCCAAATAATCTCAGAAAAACAATATATTACCATCACAGGCTGTGTACTGTAATGCGACGTGAAGTTATTAGTTTAATACTCCGACAGAGTGTAAAGTAATGAGCTGCAAATGTAGTCGTGCTGCCTGAGAGGTTCGTTTCAATACACGGTCCCTGGATGATCATTAGAAGGCACAAACAAAGGGAGACGGATGGACTTCATAATAAGTCCTGGCACAGGCTTTATTTGCAAAGCAATGAGGGACAACTATGAGTGGATGAGCAAACAAAGGCAAACTGAACCCATATGCAGTAATGTATTCACATGAAAATGATACCATAAATTAGAATTATGTTTGTTGGCATTAAGTTGATGTTTTTTTTGTTTGTTTTTTAAATGGTGGGCCAAAGGACAGGTTGTCCTGCAGCCCTGACACGACAAAGCTTTACCTTTACTTTAGGAAGAAATTACTAAATGTTAAGAATCTGACAGTACCTCAAATTACATATCTGTATCAGGATGAAATGAAAAATAAGCCTTTAATTTTTTGTTGAAACATCTAAAAATATTAGTTTGTTGGGCTGGCTTGAAAGCTTTGATGCAACGCGTCGATGTCCATGATAATCAACGTCCAAATTAGTATTTGAATGTAGAATTTTGTTTTGTTTTTAAAGAGGAAGGAGAAGTTATGTCGGCTGCAGGCGTAACGCAAAAAAGAGGCAAAAGACTGATAAAGAGTGAGAAATGGAGATCCTTTATGGCATTTACTTATTCTCTAAACTGTTAAGAGCGCACAGAACAGTATCCACAGCACTTGGACAGTGGATGATGTCTCCCCTCCTGTCCTCCTCCCTAATTCAGCTCATAATTACAATAACAGCAAAGTAAACACTGACTGCGACCTTGAGGAAATTATAATTGTAGCTTGTAGTGATCAGCTCCGAGTTGATCTGAATCCACACATACACATAAATCATCCACCCGCCTCCCACCTGAGCGGATTATTTTCTCCGATATAAGACCCAAACTGCATTGACATTTCACTCCACTCTACTGGTTCCTGTACGCTTTATTGCCATTTAAATTATGTGGAACAGCACGACCTTTCCAGGTGAATTCTTTCTCGTGTGTGGTTCTGATGCAAGAGTGTTTTCTTTATCGATTTACTTATTAGAGCGGCTGCTTTCAGTGGTTTCAAATGTTTCTGTGCGTAATAGTGCAGTAATGTCGCGGGACATTTAAACAGCAAAAAATAATTAAATTATTAGGACAGAGGAACCTCTACAGAGGAAACAGAATTACACTTTTAGCTTCTGAAATATCTTCATCCCAATGAAGCTTCGAATATTTGCAGCTAATGCGCACTGAAGCTTTGAAGCCCAGAAAATGCAATACAGGTATTACTTTCATAGTTTTCATAGAGGTAAAATGTGTTACTGTAAAACATTCCATGACCATATAAGGGCAGAACATACTGTGAACCCTCTTGCTCGTACCTTCTGGCAGTGAGTTGAGGTACTGTTTCATGAGGCTTTGAACCCTCTCCAGGTAGAGCTGGATCAGCACGTTGTGAAACTCTGGGCCCTTGTCGTCCCACACGTAAATAATGTGCTCCAAATATGGGATGGCGAGCTCCTTAAAGCCCTCCTTCAGGAAGTTAAGCACCTTGTGTCTGGGCAAGGTCTCCACCTCTGTCAGGTCCTCTGTGAAGATCTGGACAGGAAGAGAGATTATGAGACCTTCATGGTAAGTGGACGTTAAAAAAAAAGTTAGACTTTATAAAGAAAGTTATAAAGAACATTTTCTGATCTTAATGCTTAATTGATGTGATTTATAAAAGGTACAAGAAAGAATCAGCTTCCATCTACAACCAAATTCTCTGCATCCCACCTTCAGGCCGTCCTCAGGACAGATCTTCAACACCCAGGGAGAAAACTCAAAGATGATTCCCAAATTCTCCACTCCTGTGTTTGGGGGATTACAATAGATGGTAAGTTTAACTTCACCAAGGAAGTAAAGATGGAGACACAGCACATGATCAAGTCATACTCAGTTCTGACTGATAAGGTTTGTTTGTTTGTATTGTTACTCCAAAACCATTATTCCAGTTATAATGGATTTTTGGGGGTGCCATCTGTTTGTAGTTGGTAGAAAGCAGCAAAATTGTGCTGCATACATTATCAAAAAAATGATCAAGATGATTTAAATAGTCACTGCAAAAAAAAAAGAAAAAAAAAAAGAGAGAGATTACTTTTATTGCTTTATGTCTCATTGTTGGCATTACTGCCCAACACCAAGTAATGGAGGAGCAAGGAGGTCGAAAGTCTCCACAAAGCTTTTGATATTTTTTGCCACTATGTCTTATTTTTAATTTACTGGATTACTCTTTAATTAACTGCATTTTGTGGGGAAAAAAGTGAAAGGTTGAAGGGAAGAAACAAAATCACTCCTAGCATGTTTTGGTTTTTTTTTACAACTAAGAGAGAACCTTCAACTTGAAATAATAACATCCTCTTTGTGACCAAATGCAGTGCTTTTTAGGAAATGTGGTTAAAACTAAATCTAAAACTGCCTGGTATTTAAAAAAAGGCTTATAATCATTCCCATCATGGGCTAAAAGACAGATTAAAATTACCTAATCATTATAACACAATTTGAAACTGATACATTTAACACAAGACAGCAGCACCTTTCATTGACAAGTCCCCAGTAAAGGAATTTAGCTTAGCATCACTGGTGCACAGATACAAAAGATTCAGGGTTGCACAGTAAATACTGACATATATGGTACAAAAACCTCTCATTTAGTCAGTGCCAGACATATGAAAGAGTGCAGTCCATGATGTGGCAGAATGCAAACTATATATTTTATCTGACATCAACAATCAATCAGGGGGAAAGTTTTCTCAGAGGCTTTTCCAAAATCACCATAACAAATCTGACAGAGAAAACAGCTTTGACACCCTGAGCTAAAACAGACGTGAGTGGGCCATTGGTCCTTACCCAGTCTTTGGAGGTACTGTACTGTTCGCTCGTGGCCCTTCAGTGGAGAGTTGGCCTTGGTGGACTGGTCCAGCAGCACCTGCAGAGCTGCGAGAGGGCAAACCGGGTGAAGACAAGCGAGTAGAGAGCAAGAGCAAATGTGAGATTAGTCTGAGCGATGGTAGCAAAATGTCATGTACGCTGGTGTGTGCTGCATTATATAATTCCTCTGTCAACAGAAACTGGATGAAGCACATGTGCATTAATTGGAGGAGGGGAATAGCTGGTTTGAAATGGCAGAGAGAGAGAGGCAGGACATCAAAAGCACATATTGCAGCAGGCCGATTAAAACCAGCCGCGCTCACAGCGAAAGCAGCCCAGAATCTGCTGCAGAACAGCGCCAGAAACCAAATGACATTAAGACAGCTCTGATCTGCGAGGATGAAGAATCGACCACGTGCAGGAAACCTCCTCTGAGATAAACTGTGCAGCCTGAAAGAGCTGATTCCCCCCACCTCTGCCAAGAAAGCACGTAGCTGGTACCTATTGAATTAAATAGGTACCATTTATGTGCTTATAAACATTATGGAGCAATACAACATACAATGGCTCTAGTATTTGAATTGGGAGGTAATGAGGAGAGCGCTGACACGGGCCGACGCAGGCCTGGCATCAACTGATCCGCCATTTAAATCCTAAACCCCAAATTTTAACATGCAATTTGAAAGTGTAATTGGGAGCAGATGTTTCATTGTGTTTAACTGTTATGTGTCATGCTGACGCCCACCAAAACCCACACATCGAAAAATAAAACTGTACTCTGATATCAGCCATCATCCAATAATTTACTTATTTGTCATCTGCTGCCTGATGATTCATTTCCCATCTCAAACAAGATTTTACATTAGATATTTCATTCTGAAGTGATTCTGTTAATTGAATTTTCCTTTGAAAAGATGAGTAAATCCAGCTCTATACCACCCAGTAAAAATAAAACATCAAAAGTAAAAGGACAGAGAGAGATATATTATAATGAAACGACAATATGATTACTCAGGCATTAGCTAATTTTAGCTACTTTATGCACTGATGGTTGCATGTTCCTTTTTCATTGCGTTTGTCTGTTTTGCTTTGCTGTATGTAATTTTGTACATGATTTGTATTATATGTATATTAAAGCTCTGAAAATGTTTTTAAAAAAATGTTGTTGTCAAAACGTTGTCCATTTAAATAGATGAGTGGTTTGAAGTCAGTGTGCATGAGTTACTCTTTCAGTAGATGAGATTTATCAGAATTTATGATTTAATACAACGTAAAATATCATGATACTGTGAGATCATCAGGTTTGCAGGGCAGGTGGCTAAGCGGCAGGCAGACCCTTACCTTTCTGGTGCAGACCCTTCTTCTCATAGAGAATAATGAGCTCGCTGTACTTATGGGCCTTCTTCAGGACATACTCGCTCTCCTCGATGTGGCAGTGGTTGTTTTCCAGGCGAAGGAGGGGGGACACCAAGGCCACATTGGTCTGAATGTGATTACAAAACATCAACAGCACACATTTCCACACTTGAGTCCAGTCAGATTGTGTTTCACCCAAAGGGGGGAAAACAGACTTTGAAGTCCAACTAGTACACTTTGTTCCTCTTTCTTTTTTTTTTAATGATAGATAAGGTTTGACAAACGGATTTCCTGGTAAATCAAAAGTTCTAGTTGTTGCCAGGCATCCACTTCCCTAAATAAAAAACAGGCCCATGTAACTGAAGCCACTACAGCTAGATGACCATCCAAACTCACACTACTTCTAACTGTGACTCAATTTTGGTTTAAGTAAATTTACCAATGAGCTGCCAAAAAGAAAAGCCATTTGGCTATGTGCAAGGTAAAAGTAACTGCCTAGTGTTGCTGCCAATTTCCATGAGAGTGTTGAATTAGTTTTTTTGTGATATAATACCATTTGTATCATGAAATATGTTTATATTTGGATTAGGTTCACTGACAACTGCATTAACTGGTTGTTAATCAAAAATTATGGCGAGCCATGAGGCATTAAGGAAAAGAAAAAGAGATGACTTAAGATAAAAAATTTGTCCGGTTAAAACATGTTTATAATAAAATTTGTTTCATTCCAAAATTAAAAAATGAACTGTATGAAAAAAACGGACAGTAAATCAATTGAACAGCTAGAACAACACACTGTACAAATCAACTGCAGAAATATTAAGTCATATCAATATCAAGTCATAATTGCTGTTCAAAAGTGGCAATTTCTCCATTAGTTAAATCACAACACGCATGAAGAAACGAAAGGTTGCCTTACGTGCAGGTAACATTTCAGCAGGGTGGTATCGATGATCTGCAGGAGTTTTTTGCGGCTTTTAATTGTAGGCGTGCCCTCCATGAGTGGAGACGTTGTAGAAGGGTCCGAGTCATTCAGCTGTTTCACAAGGTGGCTGCGCTTCTGTGAGGACAAAAAAAACAAAACAATGTTGATTATTTATATCGTTTACATCAATTAAAATTGTTCTCCTCTAATTGGAGCCTCAAGGTTTCTAATTTCCTCTGTGCTGTAAGGACATCACACACACACACACACACACACACACACACACACACACACACACCACACACACACACACACACACACCTGGGTGAGGTAATCGATGAGAGCGAGATGAGCCTTCTCCAGCTCTGCCCCGGACAGAGTAGGCAGAGGGTTGGGATAGTGCAGCTGTTTGCGGTAGTCTGACGGCAGCAGGTCTGGGTACAGCCCAATCACATGGGTGGGATCTGCAGAGCACAGGAGGGCCAAATTTGTCATATTTTATTCCACATGTGATGCTTGTGCCTTTGATGAAAGAGAAAACTGATTGGAGGACAAAGTTTAAAAAAAAAATCTTTTTCTTTTTTAAATCTTTCGTTGACCGGACCTGAAATCAGGAGTTCATTAAAGTAAAGAAAAGTCTGTCATCATTCTGGATTATATTATCACAGACGCATGATGTGGCATAAATATGTGAATAAAAATGTTTCCATGTACAGACAATACACATAATATGCAACAGATGTCGAATGAGTTCAAGAAAGAAAAACATGAGCAGAATACATTTGGACCAAATTCACCTTAATTACATAAAAGCAGCTCATAGAGTAAGATGGGTGATTTTTATCACACTGGGAGAAACCCAAGCACCTATCTATGAACTAGGGCTGTAGTTAACCAAAGAAAATTATGGATGACTGAAAGTCTACTCTTCAACCAAACGCTACATCGGCTATTCTCAACCAGTGGGTCGTGACAGAGGCAGTAGCAAATAGTTCCTCTTTTTTGGGGGGTGATTTGCAAACCTACAGTTGTTACTTTTTATATATAAATGTGCTCAAGAATTCACATAAAAACATTAAAATGTGTAATTTCAACGACCAGTCATGTTTGAATATCACCAGACAAACATGCTCTGCCACTGTTAGCTAGCTAACATTCCCTCTGTTCACAAGATGGTTTGGTTTTTGAGACAAAAAGTCATATGTGAGACAATCCTGCGACAGCCGTACTACACCGATCAGCCACAACATTAAAACCACTGACTGTTGAAATGAATAACATTGATCATCTTGCTACAGTTTAATATTCTGCTGGGAAACCCTGGATCCTGGCATTCATGTGGATGCTAATTGACACAAACCATCCGCCCAAACAGCCTTGCAGATCAAGCACACCCCCCATGGTACCGGCACACCCTGATGGTATTGGTCCCCCCAGCAGGACAATGCGTGCTGCCACACAAAAACTGCTCAGGAACAGCCCGAGGAACGTGACAAAGAGCTTCAGGCGTGCACCTGGCCTCAAAATGCCCCAGATCCAAATCTGATTGAGCTACATGGGACGTGCCTGAAAAATGACGATCCATGGA
>JBBPCS010000141.1:111617-124134 GCA_037974645.1 Hollardia meadi
ATTGTACTGTAGCCATGATCAATGTCATTCACTTCATCTGTCAGTGGTTTTAATGTTGTGGCTGATCGGTGTATACCAATTTTACCTATTTATTTTACCTTGAATAACAATGTTATTCTATTGTACTTCAGAAATAAGTGATATTATCTTTTAGTATTTATTTTATTTTAGTAATTTTATTCTTTGGCAACTATTTTATTATTCTATTCCATTTCTTTCGTATTACCACGTGTCTCAGGGAGATGCTTTACTGTTTCGTGGTTTTACACAATGACAATAAAGATTCGAATCTTTAGAATACATCTGGATACATACTGTAATGACAGGCAGTGATGCCAAGCCAAAAGCAAAGTGTGTTGAATGTGGTGAAATCCTGTCACAGCCCTGTTTATTTATCATAATTCTTTCTGTCCATTTTGTGTCATGCTATGCTTTTTTTGTAATTTCTTTGGGAGTTGGTCCTCAGAAATGTCTTAACAATCAGAAGTGGGCCTTATATTACAAAAGGTTGAGAACCCCTGCTCTACACTAACTAAAAATATGCTATTTTCGCTCTGATGCAGCCGCCTCTCTCTGTGTGTGGCCGTATTTCCAGTGGGTGAAAACGTGTCTGACACAATTTCCTGTTGTGTGCTACATGTGTGAAAGGACAACTCTAGACAATATCCAGAACTAATTCTCCAGACTTTACCCAAATCAGAGAACAGCTTCTGTCTGTCGTAACTACTCTGTCGCCTCACTCAATGTCCCGCCCACAGCACTATCTGATTGGTTACACATTACAAGTAATAGCCAATCCAACACTGGTGACAACTAACGAGAGGCATGCACAGACTGAAGCTGTTCTGATGAACAAATGAGATGAGGGATTAAGAAGCACTTTTCTCCTCATGAAAGTAACACTATCGATTGTCCAACCGATGAGAATCAGGTTTGACAAAATCGACCAACCAACGTCAGCCCTACTAGTAACACTTATTGTAAAAAGTGTCTTATTTGGCCTGAACAGGCAGAAATCAGGTGTCCACTGGGAGGAAGGAAAGCCTTACCTGTGCCAAGTTTGGCAAACACCTGCATGGAGTCATCAAATCTCTTCTGGCAAAACAGATTGAAGGCATAGAGATTCTGGATGTGATGTATCTGCTGCTTCTTATCGCCATCTGAATCATCCTTCATCTTCTGGGAGGAAAAAAAATCATCATACTACAGCATAATGTCCAGTTTATTTATCTGAATTCTAGCTTCCAAGTATGTGAAATGTTTTATTCTCGGAAATGCCCCTGGACAGCTAGATCGCCAGATAGGCTGAACATAATGTACAAAGCCGTGGGCATTTTACAGCTCCTAATCAGGATAAATGATTTCAAGGTTCCATCCTCTGAGCTACAGCACTAATTGAATCTTGGGGAATTTAATAACAAGGTGAAGTGAACTCACCGCCAGCTGAAGAGCCAGCTCAAACTGCTTGTCCTGAAGAAGCTGCCGGATCTGGCTGGATATTGACACGGGCACCAGACGCCAAACGAAGTGGTTGCTGGCAACATACACGATGTTTGGTCTGCGAAAGATAAGACGAGACAACAAGATAGAGAAGAGAATAGGTTGGAAAGTGTGTTCTTTGTAAGGAGGAACTGAAATGATCAGTATCATGAGAAACAGAAACCAGGAGGCGTGATGGAAGCAGCAAGTCATGCATGACGTTTGGTTAAAGATGTTATGCAAAGGAACCGGAGTGGCAGCCATCAAAAAAAGCCAACATCATCATCTGTAACTTTAGGCCAGGCTTTTTCATGTCAAATACTGCAGCACTGCACCGTATTGCTGCCAATAGAATGTGTGCTCATTTTCTCGTTATTACATGAAAAAATTCTATCCAAAATTCTATATCCAGTTTTTAAAGGAACCTTTTCTTGTTATAACAGCATACCATATCATCTATTCATATCAAGAAACTTATATATCACAAAATAAACTTATTAAAACAAGAACCGTTTCTCGTTATAAAAATGAGTTGTTGTGATAGCGGTGGAGTGCTGTTATAACAACTCATCATTACTCTTTCAATTTTAACTTTAACTCAACTTTCAACTTATAAGCTGCCCGGAAATCCGACAGCGCCTCACAGAGGACTACTCACCCTGCTGAAGTGATGAAGCGAGGTCTCTGCAGCTCCACACTCTGCACCAGCAGCCTCGGCTCAAAGGTCCGGATCTCCACGTAACGAGGGAGAACAGCGATGATGTATGGAGGCTGGTGTTCTGAGATCATTCGAAAAAAGACAAGAGGGTGAAATCTCTGTGTATGTTAACCAAAACCGAACTGCCGCATATAGGTTTGTGACATAAAGATATTACGCATCTTCTGCAAGTCGTGAAATATCTGTGGGCTTGCACACATTAGTTCTGGTTTAAGTTAATACATGGGTCTGACAAAATGAATAATACAACAAAGCCTAAACAAGTGTTTTGAGAAAGATCAGGTAACTAAAGTTCTTGCACAAGATGGATAATCTATGTAGTAGTTTGCCTTTAAGGTGTGACAAGCAAAAACAAATCAGAGAGGTTAGGGTTATGTGGCATGTGATGTAACCATTTGGCTACAAAGGGCACTATAAGGGAAATAATTATTTGTTGCACGATGGACATACAGGACTCTAAAAGTGAAATTGTTAATGATTATTTTTAGACATTCCAACAATGAAGTAGAAAAAAGGGCTATTTGCACTAACTTTTACCTCCTCTTACCACATCTATTGTGTATTTACCCTCTTGTTTAGTTTATAACAGGTCATAAATTATTGATAAATGTCCACTATAATTTCCCAGAAGCAAAGGTGACGTCTTCAAATCGCTCGTTTTGTCAGACTATGAGTATTTAACTTATAATGATAAAAAACAGAGAGAAGCAGGTACCAGTGAATGGATGGCATATTTGGTTAAAAAATGTTGATGGAAATGTTGAAAAACGTTAAATTATTATTGTCTGTCAATGCAGTTATCAGTTAATAGAGGTAATTGTTTCAGCGCTATTGACGTTTTAGAGTTTGGATGTCCACCTAAAGCTAAGCTAAAGTGCCACCGTTGTGATCATGGAGGGAAGACCTTGAGGCTAATGGGGCAGGAAATCCAGCTGAACCTGAGGTTGGACTCATATGGGATAGACTATACCCACAGGCCTTCTGCTCAAGCCATGAACAGTTCGGGGGACCAGTTAGCCGCATTTTGAACTGACCAGCACTCATCCTCTACTGATGCACGCTAAGGGGAAATTGCAAACTGCACCGCTTGGGGTTTCATTTCCCTTCCATATTGTTACTTTCTGCATTCCAATGAGCACAGAAAGAGCAGTGTTTTAAAAAAAAAAAAAAGCTCATCTGCATCACTTCTGTCACAAAGCTCAGTAGTAACCCAGATCTGTGGAGTCATAGTCACAGGATAAAAAAGCTGAGCTAAAATTGTGTCTCCTCTTCTGACTTAAGGAAAACAGCAGGACAGATGAGACAGAGTGGAAACAAAGACTTCGCAAGGAGGAAGGAAAGCTTGAGGAAAGATCCTATAAAGGGTAAATTTTACAGCAGCATTCACTGAAACTGTCATAACTGTGGTCTCCACAGCAGCTTCTCCTCCACCCTGATGTTCCGAAATTATGACTAAAATGGTTATGTTTTTTGAGGATTTTAGACAGAGTGATAAGAAAGCACGACAAAGTCAAATGAAATCAACTGCCGGGGGTGACACATTTTGGCCAAACACCTTCTGTGTTATCTGGACTAACCCATGTGAGAAAGCTGGGGGAGGATTTTTGGATCTTGTAACTCAGCATGTGACCCACTGACTTTGCTGTCAGTTCCTATTGCAATCATACACAAGTTATAGTAACGAGGACGGAAAGCAAAATGGACTGGGCATGTAGCTTGTTTTGCATATAAGCAGAAATATAAAAGCATGAGCAACTAACCATTCAATGTCTGAGCTGATCGCGGAAAGAACCTATAACATATCTAAATGTAAAATCACAGAAATATTGATTATGAACATGTTGTCATAGTATTATTTGTTGTGCCTTTTTCTTACCCATTGCTATAGGGATGTCTGTCCAGTTCAGGGCACACTTCTGGGTGCAGACGCCCTCTTCATTTAGCACTACGGTTAGGTCATCCTGACCAACAGCCACCTTCCCATCAGCCAGTGGGGCAACCAGAGGCTCCAACTGTTTCCCAGTGGGGAAGAGTTCCTTGATGGAGCCACGGCCATCCATCTGGTTTAACAGGAGGCATGGTGTGAGTGAGTCAGAACGTACAGAACCTATTAATAACATCTTACAAACTTTTAACTGTAAAGTCAGTTATAAATTGATTGTTAGAAAACTGTCACTATTAAAATCCATTTTAACTGCAATGAATCTAAAGTGACAACAGTCTCTTTTACAGCCGTCTTACAAGTCTAAGAGGTTTTTATATTCAAACGATAGATGATGGGTGGAGTATCACTTTAAGATGTAGGTAGCTACAGATAAGTAAAGCTGAGTGTTATTCCTGTAGCACATACCCGAATGAGGTAATAGTCTCGTTTGAAACCAACACATATGGAGTTTTCACACCAAGCCATGGACTTTGGAATATCTGGAGCACCAAAGTCCCCCTAAGAGACAGAAAGAAAAAATTAAGATGTCTAAATGTGTCAAAGGACCTGGATCGCACTGCAGTGAGTCACATCTCAAATATACAGTATTTTATTTTACCTGCAGTTCGTGGAACTCTCTATCCTTCCAGTAATAAAGCTGGAGTTTCTTTTTCACTGCGACACACATTCTCAACCTTTCCTCTCCTGAGCTGGTTTGCTGAGGAAAAAATATACAATTCATGACTTCAAATTAGGGAAAATATGAGTGTAACAGAAATGTGAAAAAAAATATCATTGTTATGACTGTGCCTTAAAATTGTATGTTTTTTGTGTGTGCATGTTTTAACCCATTTTCTACAAATTGTGTGTATCTTCAATTGTTGCTGAACATTTTGAAACAATCTGTTGTATAAATGTCTAAATGTTTTCCCCATCTGTAACGCTGCCATAGTGCCGATGTTTTCCGTTCAAAAAACAACAAAAAACAGCGAACAGAAACTTGACACATTGAGCTTGGTAATCCATAACAATGAACATCATATTCCTTTTTATTCTTGTCAATGATATATCAGCAAACTCTGAAACAAGGAGCTACTTTAAAAAGAATAAATTGGTGCGGTGGGAGGCAGAAGCATGTGTGATGTGCTGATTCGGCCTAAGAAAAAGCAATGAACTTGACATGCACTGAAAATCTGCATATAAGATTGTAACTACTCTTTTGTCTCCTGCTCTTTATTTTTTGATTTTGTACATTCAAGTGCCAGAGCGCCTTGATAGCTGAATGGTTGTATTGTCACATGTTCTCTCTCCCAGTTTCCTGTCTGCATCTTCATCTGTCACGATCAAATAAAGGCACAAATTCACCAAAATAGCTATAATAATAATAATAAAAAAGTTAAATATCATGGATTATTTATCTTAAGTCTTATTTTTTTCTTACCACTCTGAAACTAATTGCAAAAAATAAGAAAAAAAAGCTGCCTGGAACGTTGAAAACAAATATTCAAAAGGCTCAAAGACAATGGTGAGCTCCAGGAAACAGTCAGCGTTGATATTAATTACGGTATACGGTGCATGAGTAAATTGGTCTAGACATGTAAAATTACTAGTTGTGGCACACTGGAAGCCTAATTTGAAGAAACTGAATAAACCAGTTCACTCAGAGCTCCCTGGCCATAAAACAGCTTCTTCTGATTCATCCGCCTTTTCTCTAAACCAGTCTACTAACTTACAGCTGAATGATATTAGGACTGTGTATGCTGTACCAGTGAAAATCTTTACCACTAGAAACTGCACATTAGCAATAATGTAGGAATATCGCCTGAAATCCAAAACCACAACTGACCTGCAGGTCACAGGCGAAGAGCGTGGCTCCTTTGGCTTTAGGCAGCACAGTGATCTGCTGGAAAGTCAGGAGGTCATGGACGTGGATGTTGTTCTCTGTCAAGAGAATGACGGTGAATGCTATGCTTTGTGTCAATGCACAAAATGATGCTGTATATATATATATATATATTAGGGTGAGAAACTTACCTAGAAGACTAACAAGAATTTTGTACTGCGAGACAACGTAAAGCTGTAGAAAGAGTAAGAAACATAATTAAATGAGGTTTGAGTCACAATTAATCCAAGAGGCATTCATGTGGACGTTACCAGGACAACACACCTGGGCTGAGAACACACTAGAGCTCAGTTATTTAACCCACATCTGTAAGCATGACTTTAATTTACTGTTCAATGTGAAGGTTGATCTGGGCCAGTCAAATCACAGTGGATAGCTTTGATATTCTAAGTTGGCATATAGATGTCTTCATACCAAGAGAGAGAGTGTGATGAACATGTTTACTATCACAGTCCTATTGTCATTAATAACAGGGTATGTAGCTCTAAAGATCTTAAAGTAATTGAGTTGTGACTCCCCTCAACAGACTTTAACTGCTTCTTTCCATCATATTTTTTTTTTATTTATACAAAAATTAGTCTGTGGTTATCCTGAATTTCATCCTGCGGTCTTATCTACCTGTTGAATCTTCTTTGAGAAGTTCTTATTCGATTTTTCCAGTGTTACCTCAAACCGGTTGGTGCCTAAGGGGGAAAAAAAGAGATAAAAAATGAGTGAAACTTTTATTTGAAGCAGAAAAACACTACGTTGAGAAGGTCTGCAAACACACAAGGTATTCAATTCCATCACACATCCCCTTTGATCGTCCTACCTGCATCCTTCTTTATTCTGTAGAGGAGAAGATGCCCCGGCTTTGTGCCCACAAGCAGCCAGTCCTCTGTGGGGAGAAAACAAAAGAATGAAAAAAAGAACCATGGTCTGAAAGTTCAAAGGATGCTATCAGACATAAACTTTTTTCAGTTAAACTCTGTGTTGTGACGCAATTCATAGAAACCTGGACCTGCAGTTCAATGTCAAAACATGAAAGTGTACCTGCGGGATACACAAAGTGTCAACAACAACTTACCCCAGGCCGCAAGACAGTCAATCTGAAGAGGAAGCTTTTCCAAAATAGGCACCGATTCATACGCGTCATGCATCTTGAAGCAATATCGCTGATTTATTTGGAGACCAATCAAATGGACAAAATCCCACACGGGAGTGGACGCCTGTCGGACAACAGTTGATAAGTCTATCAAGGTGGTACGACTTTATGTGTCGCCATTAACCGGCTGAGCAGTTCAGTGTCCCCACGGGCAACGAGGAAACCCGGTCTGGTAAATCTGGTATTGCAGACTTCTGGAATGCTAAACAATTTTCTCCTGTTAGCCAGCTATCTCTACGACCAAAACAACAGTTGATCGTTAGCCTGCTACCTTGGAAGTTAGCAAGCAACGGCTACTGCTCCTAAACATTGTTCCCCTTTCACTCCATGCCAACTAAAACCCAAACAAAGAGAGTTAATTACTTTGTCGATAGAGCAAACCGAAACCTTTAGGTAACTTAAAACAAATAGTAAACACTGTATTGAGACCGTAGCGGTTAGTTTTCGTTAGCCAGGTTAGCTTCTTGTTACTTCCTCAGTTGTGTT
Organism: Hollardia meadi; assembly: GCA_037974645.1. NCBI lineage: Eukaryota > Metazoa > Chordata > Actinopteri > Tetraodontiformes > Triacanthodidae > Hollardia > Hollardia meadi. The sequence goes on from JBBPCS010000141.1 coordinate 119,272, forward strand.
GACGACGGCTGCGCGAGGGAATGGGGTTTGACAGTCACGTGACTGAAGTCAGGGCACTCACTCGCTCACTCACGAGGAACGCATTAAAGGTGCACTGATTACATTTGTAGTCATATCTAAATTGTGCAATTCTCGCGAGAGTTTGTTTTTGAGGGAAACAAGTGGATAATAAGGTTTAAAAACTGCTGTACATTCTGTGACATAAATATATCATCATTGGTTATCTGAAAGGATAGCCATATTTGCTAATTTTAAAGTACTATGATGTAAAATTATAAGTTTTAATTGTAGGAAAACAAGTGTAAATTTTGTACAATTGTTTAATTATTTTTGGTCAAACAATATATTTACATATGTCAAGTTATTATTAGTTTATTACACTTCTACTTTCAGTTTTTTTAATTAATTGTTTAATTTTAAGAAGTCTATAAAAGCAGTTAAGAATATTTGTTCTACTATAAAAGAAAAGAAAAAATGTTTCAATTCCTGATTCTAAATCATTCTTATTTTTGTTGTTTATTACCATTTAAAAAAAAATATTATTAAATTATGGTATTTTTAATAAATGTCATGCTATTCATCAATTGCTTAAAATCATCATATTTTTTGTAAATAGTTACGTTTTTTGAGGATAAATATGCAGTATATTGCCTAGCACCTCCAAGCACTAAAAGAACACCCTAAAATACAATGATTCCTTCTGTTAAAAAAAAAAATACAATAAGCTTAGCAAAAGGTACCCACATAATAAACACATTTGTCCTAAATGCACACAAAATAGTACATAGTACCATGTTTCAATACAAATTTTATTTGCGGAACATATGCAAAAAGCCATACAATATCATCAGCTTTGTATTACAATGCATACTCACAGCCAGACATTGAGCTTCAGTGTCTCTCTAAAATAAAAATATCCTCAACAAGACTTGGATAAATATAAAAAACAAACAAACAAATTAAGTAATTTAGAATATCCACACATACTGCAGTAGCTTGCACAAGAACGCGGATATAATTTTGCCAGAAAAGGAAAGATTATTTTGCAGTGTGAATGGGTTAGGCTCAAAGGAATCTGTGATTGTGGTGAAATGAAAATTATTTATTTAGAATGGCTGTGCCACTGAATTTGGATGAGGATCTTAACAAAACTACATATATAATTACATAGTAAACAACAATAGATTCTGTGATTCAGTAGCTAAAAAAAAGCTTTGACTTTGGTGACAACAGTATGAAGTGGACCTAAATCATTGCTATTATGTGGAAAGCAACAAAATGTTTAATTAAACAGAGATAAAAATAAACGCTTCAACTCCTTCTGTTTGAAATGGTTCCTGTTTAAAGATGACATCTCAGAGAAGTGATCTGGTGCAACACTTGTGCGTACAAAATGGACAGCTCTGACGACATTGTGTTTATGACATATATGACATATATGTATATACTTGGCTTTGAAATGGTTTCATGACCCAGAGAGTCATTACATTCTCCCAGCCCGGAAAAAGGATCCCCCAAAAACACAGATGTAACACATTTTACCCTGACAAATGTGATATGCTTCAAGTTTCAATATTCACTGATGCAGCCATGTTCACACAGAGTAACTGTAGCTTATTTATTTATATATTCAAGATTACTCAGTTAGCCAGACAACAGTGTTAGTTATGTGTTAACAATGAGAAACACATGTATAATGTGTTGGTGCAGCTACAATAAATGAGCTCATGGGGGTCTTCAGTAGTTACATTAAAACATTGTTTAGTTATCTGGCTAATTGGTTAATCATACCATACTGTTGCTTGCACATTACAATATTCAGTATTACACATGCTGAAAACAGCATTTTTTTGTTTTTGTTTTTACATTTTGTGGGAAAACACACCTCTGAAGTGTCCATTGCTGTGTTGGCTTAAATATCATCTTATTATTCACAATAACTGTGTGTTTTTAGCATGTGGGTCACACAGTACTTCCTTAATATAAACAAATTATTACACAACACCTGTGAAATAAAACACAAAAGTGTCTGGAGAGAAAAGTTGGATTTGCACACTTTTCTTTTTGGTTATCAGATCACTCAGAACGCATTCATTGCTGCCTCAGTGAAATTGCATTCTTTTCATTCTCGCATCATCATCATCATCATCTCGCATTCATGTCTACTCCATTTTGGATCGCTCCATCTTAGTTTTAAGGATTTCCTGGAAAAAAAGAGAACACAGTTTGTGGAATGACAGCACAGTGAAAGCCAGGAGCATTTTAAATAAAAAATCATGGGACCAGCAGGGGGGAAAGTATAAGGAGCCTTTACCTCTTCCTCATCTAGCATTACAGGGAGAGCTCTGTAGAGAGAGAAAAAAAAATCAGAGAGGGCATTCACGCAGTCCAAGCCTGGGTCAAACATTTTAAGATACTCTCAATAGCTTGTTCATGCTTCCAGAGTGTTACTATTTGAGTATTAATAGTATGTCTTTCTCATCTGAGCTGTCCTAAATCAGGTTTTGTGTGCTACATTAACACACTTACATAAACTGAGACGATCTGACATACTAAGAGGGATAATCATTTTAAGCCAAGACCAGTCCAGATAGATAATACTGTACTTTTTTTTTTTTTTATAACCAAAACACTGGAATAGGAAACCATTAGCGGGTATTTTCAAGTACAGTTTTGAGGAACATGTACTGTACTTGAGTACTGCCATTGTGTGCTACTTTATACTTCTACTCCACTATATTTGAGAGGGAAATATTGTACTTTTTACTGCCTGAAATTACTTTTCAAACTAAGATTTTACCTAAACCTACTGTTTCATGTCAAAATGGCTGCTGTGAAAAAGGTCAATTGTAACCACTGTATCGTGATGCATGTCATATTCTTACCAATACACAGTCCTATTTATAGAGATAATGAATGAGTACTTCTTCCACCACTGGTCAGCTCAAAGTCTAAAATTTTAATTTACTTTACTTACACATCAGCTACAGTTGTAGGAATGTTATCCTCAACCCATTTTAAGTCTTCATCCTGGCAAAAGCAGAGTTTGTAGATACAAAATTAAATTATGTGTGAAAAAAACAAAACAATAAACAGATAAAAGACAAGAGATGCTGACAGAAGAAATTCAACCTACCTCTTTATTCAACAGCTTCTGGGAGCCGTTAGAATCAGGCTTTGAGCCTCTCATCTTCATTCCCTCTAAAATAAATAAATAAATAAAATATGCCAATTGAAATCACGTCGAGGTACTTTGTCCAATAATATGATTAGCACACAACTCGGCTATTTCATTTTCCACTTACACTATTATATGATTAACAGATTAACATTCCTAAGTGAATCTGTTCTATACCTATCAGCGTGAACAGATTTAGATCATGACCTGATACGGTCGTCTCGTTAAGATCTGAGGTCAGTGAGGAGATCAGATCAGAACATATAATAATGGTAAAATATGGAGCAATTAAGACGCCATCAGACATGATTGTGACTGCAGGGTTTCCACGTGTTGATCTAACAAAATTCAGGAAAACTGTCTCATCTTTGTCCCTGCAGCCATTATGTCTCAGGGATCTACACTACACTATTTTAAGCATTAATTTGTAGTTCAAAAAGCATCTAGTCAGTTCAACTGAAACAAAACAGGGCTTTTGGCCTGCAATCACATTTAGATGAGGAGCTGATATACATTTCTCAGGGGTGTGAGGATTCTCCAAATCCACAATTCCATTCAATTTTCGATTTAAACATTTTTTTATTAGCCCTAACAGTTAAGCCATTGTTAGGCGATCGAGTCTTCATTTGTAAAGATCAACAGATATTTGGCTTTATGCCCCGACTACTAGCACTATCATTTATATTTTCAAATTCTTCTTTTAAAAAGATATCCTACATGGTATCAAGTGTGATATACATATATATGCATATTTTCTTTGTTTTGCATTGTAGCAGGTTTTAAATGAGGCGTGCCAGTCAGAGTCTCCTCTGAATAATATAAAGAAAATAACTGTCAAAGAACACAAAACAAATAAGCAAACAGCAAGTAGCAATTAAACATACATCACCAAAAACAAGCACTGCAAAAACTAGTATTAACCAAGCAATATTGGTGTGTGTGTGTGTGTGCGCGTTAGTGTGTGCATCCCACAGTCTCAGAGTTCAATCCACTTGGTCAAGACTCTGTTTTGTATTCCCCATAACACCAAAACACGGTGTCTTTTTTTTTTTTTTGGATGTGCACCGGGGGTGGAGAAAAAAGAAAATACTGGGAGAATCACAGATGCGGCTTTTGGTTTCGAAAGCTCATTTAGATCAATTTTCAATTCAGAAAGAAAATCTTGACACCCCTAATGTTTCTAGATATTAGCTCTATTAATGCTGGCTTTTACTGGATACCTTAGCTAGCATGCATGTCAGATATGTGTACAAGAAGACAATACTGGTTAGCTAGATGGATAGTGTTGCTATGCTCATCTGCAATGGGATCAAATGATTAAAGATTAAATGTTGACATAATGTAATAAAAAGTCATGTTAAACAATATTTCTGTGGCTGTCAGTGCACCTGAACTAAACTGTACCCCATCTATTTTTATTCTAAACTCTGTCTGATGCAGGTTTTCTCTGGTGTTGCAATGTAAAGCAGGAGAATGATAAGTCTTACCAAAAGCCTCATTCAGCATGGGCTCCTTGGCCTCTTCCTCTTCATCATCTTCATCAATCAGAGGAGAATGGGAAAACCTGAGCAAAAACAGAACCAACACTGAAATATAACTACTGGCAACTAGGGCTGGGCGATATGGCCTATAAATAATATTGCGATATTTTTAGGTTATATCGCGATACACGATATATATCGCAA
>JBBPCS010000141.1:124234-154002 GCA_037974645.1 Hollardia meadi
CTGCGGTCCAGCCAAAAAAGGTCGCACCACAACAATTATTTGCACTCGCACAAATGCTCCCAAATATATTTTGAGGTGGCACAGATTAAATTTCGGGCGCATATGCGACCAAAATGGTCGCAATTTCGAGCCCTGACTTTTCTTTTTGTGACTGTAAGAGGGAGAGACCGAGAGAAGAGAAATGCCAAAGCAAGTCTTACGCTGGCGGTTTAACAAAATTATACATGACAATTTGTAGTCGCGGTATTCGCGATATAGTCATTTAAATACATCGCATGTACAAAATACATCGATACATCGAATATATTCGAGATATCGCCCACCCCTACTGGCAACCTAAAGTGACAGAAATAGTTTTGGACTCTAGGATCATCTCCGGCTCCAGACGGACTCTGACCTCTGGCTGTTAGCCGAGGGCCGCAGCAGCACCATGATCACCAGCAGAATGGTGGAGAACAGTAGACGCCAGAAGGCATCATCTACCCACAAGTCCCTCCATCCCTGTGGAAAAGATAAAGATGGATGTTATCAGGCTAGAAGGAACGTTCACTTTTCATCTCTGTATAAAGACACGGAAACCATGACACAATAATCAATCAATAACAGAAAACAAACTGACCGTCTGGCAGTCAACCAGCTTGAATACTTTGGTGGTCCAGATGATGAATATGATGGAGGCTGTGGACACAAAGTAAACAAAGGTTCACTTTGATGTCTGTAAACAATATGCAAATCAGACACAGCACATGAAACCTCCAACCAGTGCAAACAAAATGAAAAAAGATCACCCCAGCCAAAGGCTCTGCAAATATATAAATTCATTACTTTAATACATGAGGAGCATATATCAAGACAGTAGTAGTTTTGCATAGCCAGAGCTCCATAAGGCTGTGTCAGAGCTGGAGAAAGGACTGGCTGCACCAGATACTCATTCTGGTATATCGGGGGACAAAAACACTCTGGCTTGTTTGTATTTCTTTGAACCAATCACAATCGACTTGGCCGGTCGGTGCTGAGCTCACACAGCGACGGTGCCCCTGCAAAACGGTGTCAGGGGGAATTTGTTTAACACTTGGGGAGGCGAGCCCTGCATTAAAATAGCTAAATTCCCACAAAATAAAAAAGGTAAAAGCTGCTAGCTTGTTTAGGTTCGTACCATTAGCGACCAGGTTAGCCTACAAGGGTTAGAGTAACTCATCATTTTCAGCGTGTAGGTTGCTAGCTTGGAGGTTGTTATTTCCTGCAGCGACAGGGATTCTTCCTCCTTGTCCAAACCTGGTGCCTACATTGCCCATCCTCAACTAAAGAGGGGGTACAGAGGTCTTGTAAGCTCACTTCTTTTCAACTCCACACCCTTTTCATTGTCAAACCAACGTTGCCTCAATATAATATATCAGATTTTGTGCAGCTCACTCAAGGGCCACTAAAAGGTTTTATTAAACTTTTTGCACACATGCTGCAGTACTCCTCAACACCTGCAGACAGACTGTAAAGCTCTAAGAGACAATCCATCTCAGTTGCTACTCACCAACAACAGAGAAGATGAGAGTGTTGGTGAAGTGCTGATACAAAGAGAGCTTCACTACATTTCTGCGGAGCTTCAGGAGACGAGTGGTTTGAGACAGACTGATGAAAATGTGAATGCAAATTAAGGAGAACATATTATTTATATGGACAACGCTTCTGAAAATGCAAATCCTGATCAGCCCTGAGTAGCGGTTTTGGCTGGTTGGGTAAAGGATATCCACCACATGACGCAGGAGTCAATAAGGGAGAGGCTTAGATTAGCCACCAAGGCAACAGTCCCATAGAAACCCTGGAAAGAGAAGACAAGAGTTGGATACAAACAAGACAAAACGTGAGCCTAGAGGACAACAGAGAGCAAAGAGAGAGTGTGTGTGTGCACACGTGACTGAGAGAGAAGTATTACTTAAACATAAGATAAGCTTGTGTTAAGATGTGGTGAAGATTTTTGGATCTTTGGAGTCGCCTCCTGACAAAACACATCTGCTCACCAAACTACACAACCTCTCCCCATTCTTCTTCCTGTCTGCCTTATCTTGTGTTTGTTTGTGTAACTCTGTGTTTTCATGACTTCATGAACTTGCTGCAGCGTCTTTGGCCGCTTTTAAAAATCATTCTTGGATCAAATTCGTCAGTCCCTATTATCATCACTTGTCCGCCTCCCAGACACCAAATCCCTGCGTAACCTTCTCTGTCTATATCGTCTCCTCTAGTCAAATCACATTTATTTATACAGACTGCCTTGAAAGCTGTGCCAGGCAAGAGGTTTTCTGCAAAAAATACATCATCACTATCAGCATCAATCTGCATGTGGAGGCTGCAACAAATAATGTCCTCTCTGCACTCGTTGAAATGCAGCGGCTTCATTATATTTGCCTGGATGAAATGAATCTGCAGCCACAGAAAATTATGAATTAAGGCTCAGGAGTGAAATAGAAATGGTCTCATAAACTCTCATAGACTTGGTGTTAAATCTTTTTTTCTTTCTCCATTTGGTATATTTTGGGATACATTAAATCTTCACTGAGTGGTTTAATATATATTGATTATAGTATCGTAAAAGTTACCTCGAGCTTTAATTAAAGTGCTGACTTGTAATCCTTAAGATTTTCTTGAAATCAAACCTCACATTTCTCACTAATTATGGTCAGCTTTCTTTCAGCAGAGTCCGCCACTCGCATGCGGGTCTAGAATTCCCCTACACACACTCAAGGGATTCACGGAGACGATGCAGCATGCAAATCCATCATCACATGTCGCTGATATCACCCTCACAGTTTAGTGTTCACTCTTTAGTTACTGGTGAGCCCAAACCAACCATTTCTTAATGACGTCGCTTCTCAATAAACATTCATCTGGCAAAACACCGGGAAACACATTTATATTGTGAAAGTCACAAAAAATGCAATTTATTTGTTGCAGATGTTAACACTGACTTACACTGTGTACATGATGAAATCATGATGGAAAAAGGCAAATTATTGAATGATTTCTTCATTAAACAGCTTCAGTTTTTTTTTTTTTGGACTGTAAATAGGTCAGTTATTCCTCTATTGCATTTCTTTTCACAAATTCGCTGCTGAAGGAGTGTTTGCTGTAGTATTAAACTGCACTTGTTGTTAGCACGGTATCCACGGGTGGCGCTAAATCAACCAGGACTGACATCTTTGGGATTACAACTTCAACAAGCCGGTTTGTCACATCATGTTTTTGTTAAGCAACTGAGAAAATAAATAGAAGTGCTAATGAGAGGAAAACAGCATGTCAGAATAGTAAATGTTTATCATTTGTTGGTGTTTAGGCTGCTTGAAGAACCTGCTGAGTTCAAGAGTTACCTTTTATGCATTTGTATGAATTATATCGAGCATTGCGTTAGTTCTGGCAGCTAAATCAGCTGATCTAAAAGCCCGCCCACATCAGCTGATTCCCTTCTATACATCCAATTGGCAAATCTCATACAGGGCACACTATTTAAGCTGCTTTGACCTGCCTACTCTTCCTGCTTCCTCTGCAAGCCGCTTTGCAACCCACACCCACCTCAGCTCCTCCTTTTTATGCTGTGTCTGACTTAATCAGCGTCATTTCTGTTGTCAGTGATGCCTGCTCTGTTCTCTACCCGGGGGTATTTGCTGCTTAGCTTCCATGTAGGCACGTGGAAGAGCTGGGAGCTCCCAGAACAAACCCATACCGCCAAATAAAACTTAATGCAAATGGGAATCCAAGTTTCTTTGACAATAGTGGTGCTGACAGAAATGAAATATTTTTTGTTTCCTGCATCTGTCACTTCAAATAGGCTAAAACAAATACTGAGAATGATGTCTGTTGGGTGGTGACAAACCAAGGGTCTAGTGGATACTTACACCCGTCACTCTTAGCACACCTTCCACAGAGGAGAAGAGCAGGTAGAGAAGCCCAACAGCTGCCAGCCGGTGCACTGTGGTACCCAACCTGGGCCTACACAAGTGAGGGTGATTCAAATGAGAGTATCACTAGCAAGTCTCTCACTGGTTTTTAATTTGTAAAGAATAAAGACTCAAAAAATGGATAAAAAATGTTAAAGCATCGAGACATAACATGAGGCAAAAGGACAGTTTTAAAAACGTACCTGACAATGCCATAGCCAAGACTGACAATGAGGACCAGGATTCGGGCGAGAGATCTTTTAAGTGCAGAGAGCAGCTCAGCAAAAATCACAGCCCCTTGAACTGTGAAGACACACAAACAAAATGACGATTATAGCAGTAAAGAAAAAAAGAGAAAAGAAACAGTATTCCACAGACAATCAAATATATAAAATCGACCGACCGAAGTCTCCTTTGTAACGGATGCTCTGGTATTCCGAGTAAAACACAGCTTTTTCCAGCATGCCAAGTATGATGACGGCGCCGATCCAGAACTGGATCCGCAGCAGATCCCTCCAATAGCAGGCACACCAGAAGAGCCAGAGAGCCCCGAACAGCACATACACAATGCACATGACCATGAAGAACTGTGATGGACAGGAGAGGAGAGTGTTTAAATCACATTGAGTTTAAAGATTTATTCTTGACTGAACCCAGGTCTGAACACAACCACATGCACTCCACTGAGTGCACTGAGCAACTCCATCCACTGAGGAAGGCCACAACATGTGGTTCAGAAAGCTTCATAAAGCTCAATATTGTGAGATTTTTATTGGGAAGATATTCAGTTTTTATATCAACGTGAAAGGTCTGTTTGCCACCATGTCATTTATTTATAGAATTTCTGTTTCTGATTTAGCCGTAACCGTACAATTTGTGATAAAGACATCTTTAAAAACCCTCCCTTTCTATAATTTATAGTACATACCATCATCAGGGGCCAGTCTGCTGGAGAAGAGTAGTCATGTGGTCCCTTCATCTCAACTTTCACTGAGGAAAGAAAGATTTTTTTTTTAAAGTCTCACATCTGCTGACAGATAAGTGTCACTTCTACTAAAGCTTTTCAAGTGAATCGGTTTCTCACTTGTGAAAGCAAAGCTGAGCTGCTCTGCCCCGATGTCTTCGTCCTCAACTCCGCGGAACAAAGGCTGCACCTTCACTATGAACAGGTAAGGACTGTCCTCCCAAGCTTTGGCCACGGCACTGATATCCTGCAAAAAGATATTTGTGAGCAAAAAATGATATGGCTTATACTGTTATTTTAATTTTATGTACCCCCATTAAAAAAAATAAATCAACAGACAGAAAGAAAGTTTCCAGGGCCGTGGTTTGACATCGTAGTACGGACGCTCTGAAATGTCACGGTCAGAGTTGTTGTTTTGTTTTGTTTTTTAAACTACTTTTGCGTTCCTTCGTAATAAATTTGCCAGTATTTTGCATTAAATTTGAGTTAACTTGCAATACAAGGATAGAGTGAGAGCACCATCAGTTGAGGCTGACTCAATGGGTGTTACTACACGGGGATTGTGTGTGTGCAGTGAGGTGACATGGCTGTGCTGTGCGGGTGAAGCTACTCCTCAACTCCTGTAGTGTACAGCATGATGGCACATCTGCTAAATGTGAAACACTGAGTTCAAATCCTGGTATTACAACTTGTTCTCAGCCAATGTTAGTCGGAGCAGGAAAGTTGAACTTCCCAACTGTGGTTCGTGGGCTGGTGGGTTCACAGAAGAGACCAAAAACACAACTTTGATGTTCGTAAATATTGTAGCAGAGGGTTTTAAGTTTCGCCTACGCTTGTGTAGATAATAAAATAATAACACAAACGGTCTGTGGTTTGAACCGAGGTGGCAAACTTTTAATGCGCTCACATGTCTATTGCAACACATGTACAGACTCTGTCCCCTTTTCTACCTTTCACAATAAAAGCCATAGACATACCGGTACTCTGTGTAACTGCTTATCAGTTGGGAATATCTAAGTGCTGAAAGAAGTCTAACACTACAGCCTCAGCTTCAACCACAGCTCAACCCACACAGCCCGGCAGAGCAGAGATGTCAAATCATCTCTCCTCTCTGTATGTGCACAGTCAGTGTTACTCTAAACTGGTAGTTTATTAAAAAATGGACTGGACCAACACTCGAACTGTTCCTCTGGATCATGAGGAACACAAAAAGTATTGAGAGGGAAGCAGAAGTAGTAAAAACATACATTTAAAGGCATTTACATTAAATGTAATAACAACGTGTCTTACCGGCTTGTCAGGCCAAATCAGGCTCTGATTTGATGGGTCACTCTAAACAGAACATAGAACACAGTGTTGAGGTGAACAGACAACACAAATAAATAAATAAAAAGCAATGCTTTTAGAGTTTTTAGATCAATATGGTCAATATGACTGACCTTTGGGCTGGTGAGGAGCTGATAGGGGTTGAAGTCTGCATAATACACCTAGGTGAGAGGATAGAGCATAAAGACATTAAACAGCACTGAGGTGAAACTTATGCACAATGTGGTGATTAATCGTGTTTGTTCACGTGCTGTCCATCGTAACACAAAACATTTGTCTTGGTCACGAACCTTTGGTAAGAAGAGGGACGAGCAGTTGTCAAAGTACATGTAGCCCTGACTGTACCAGCCACTCCAGCCGTCTTTCAACATGTGGTCCATACCAAACATGTTCATCGCCTTGTTGTCCTACAAAAGACAGTGGGGGTGGGGGGGATCAATACACTATAAAACTATACTGATGTTGCAGCATCATTTATGATCCAGTGACAAAGGCGTGCGTCATTTCACTACAGATGAAGGTGAAGTCTTACACTTTTATCACAATAACAAGGGCGTGTGTATATTTAAGGTAACATAAAAGGATATAAGGCATAACCAACTTTAGTGTATATCATAATTAACTAATGCATACTTGTGCATTTTTATTTTAAACATCTAAAATACACATTGCATGCTGAACACTAAAAAAATTGACTAAATTAACCCAATATTTAAGTTCTTAAAATAAAACACCAAAACCATCAATGACACTACGTCATATTTTGAAAATCAATAATTAAATGTGTGGAGTAATAATCAGGGGTGGAATGTAATGAAGTACATTTACTCAAGTACTGTACAAGTTTGACGTACTCGCACTCGAGTGTTTCCATTTTTGTACGACGTCACACTTCCTCCCCGCTACATCTCAGACGCAAATATTGTAGTTTTTAATACTCCACTACATTTGTCTGAAAGCTTTAGTTACCAGTTACTTTGGCAGTGACGCTACAAACATATGATGATCTCACAGAATATGATGCATTAAACTATTAAACTAGCCAAACAGAATATAAAGTAGTTAAAATAAGCTCGAACTTGAACATCCACAACAGTAAAATGCAACCCACACATTAATGCAGCAGTAATATTAATCCAAGAACATCATCTATTACAGTAAATCACTGACCATTTTACTGCAGAATGAGTACTTTAACTTTGGATCATTTAAATACATTTAGATGATAATACTTATATATGTTTATTTAAACTGAATACTTTGGTCTGATAGAAGGAACCCAACGGGAGAGTTCAAGTAGTTACATTACGTTTCTTGTCTAACGACTTCATATTGGATAATTTCGGATTATTTTTAGGTTTCTGGTTTCATTAAAACTGTAAAAACACATTGTAAAATGTATTGCTATGTGTTTTCTTCTTTGGAGGAAAGTGTTCCAAGACTTTCTCATGACTTTCGTGTCATCTGCCAGAAAGGGAAGTTCAAAGAAGAAAACTGTGACAGCTGCGCCCGTCTTGCCTATAAAAAAGTTTTGCGCCTGACAGAAGAAGACAATGACATTTCAAAACACATCTGAATGAAAAATGTCCTGATCAGGCTACAGGTGACCTTGATATATCCACTCTTTTTGACCCCGGCAGTGACGGGGTGGGGGGAGGGGGGTATATGAAAGCCAAAGCAGCAGCTGAGTTTGAGACTCTTCTGGACAAAGAGCCAGCGCTGGCATTAAGACAGAAGCTGAGCCCAAGGCCAAGAAAACACTTTCATGGAGGACACGCCAACTGCTCTGACTGATTGTTGATGCTAAATATGATCCCAAAAAACCCCAAACTGGCAACAAGTCCAACTTTCTAAGAGTGACACGTGGCAAAAAAAAGGTGCTTGAAAGCTTGAAGATGTAGAGAAACTTGTCTTTCTTGCAAAAGAAATAAATCTTTGAAACAAGTATACAATTGCTTTGCTTTTGAGTGCTGCTGATTTTCAACTCACAGACCATATCTACAGTACCTGTGTGGGATATTAACAGTCATGGCAAAACATACAGTTGAGACTCAGACATCAGCAGAGAAAAGTCAATACTCACTGGTGTGTTAAAGACCTCATTGTAGCAAACAGAGGAGCGCAGGTACCAGCTGATGTTGAAGGCCAGGTTTCTATCACATGACCCTGTGTCACCCTGGACTGCAGAGAGATAAAAGACGAGCAGGTCATTCAAAGGCTGGAGCTCAGGCTTATTAGACAGTAATAGAAAGTCCCTCCCGTTCTAGTGGACAACCGTGGGACCTTATTTCAGAAAAGATATGTACGGTAGTTAATGGTGAAAGACAAATCATTTTTTCAATTCCACGTTTGTCAGTTTAAATGATCATTTTGCAACTTAAGAAACTTGCATTTTGTCCTAAAATTGAAGTATAAGACTGTAAAAATACGTAATTAGAAAGACTACACATCTAACACTCCCCTAAGTGAAGGTGTGCCCTTTAACACTTAACGGATGAGGACATGCAAGCTAGTTTACAGAACAGACCAACACTCCTTTCACGTAGCTGCAGCTGCCAACACGGCCAAACTTTTAGTGATTTTCACGTCTTTTAATATTTTTTTCTGTTCCAAAACGATGGCCATGTTGGTGTTGGTGACGTTTATTGTGAGAGACGGAGCAGTTTCACACAAAATCAATCAATGATACCTTACTACTGCAAAATTATTATTTAAACATCAGAACTTCAGCTTTAAAAATGTTAAAGATTCCTGAAACTGAAATGTGCTTATTATAAAATAAAACCATATCAGCACGGGTCATGACAGTGGAAACCAGGATACATATATTGTTCTATGATGAACACTACCATGATAGTAAGATTCACCTGTATGGTATGGTATGGTATGGCTGATAAGATGCTTTCCAACATTATTTATGATTCCAAACACTGACATTTTGTCTGCAGGATAAAGCGGCTCCCTGTGCAGCTTACCTGCCCGAACATCCAGCTTGTAATGTAATGCATGTAATGTTTGGAGTTTAGACGGTGAGAGGCATAAACACATCGTGGGGCGTGAATGAAGCATAACAATGCTGATATTTAAATGTCGAACCCAACAGACTTTGTGCGTCCTCTATGGTGATTATTGAACAAAATAATCACCACAACTCAAATTCTCTAATTAAAAGGAGAAGAGTTTGGAGTTTTTGTGACAGGAGAGTTACCACTTTTTTTTAGTTTTGTTTATTTAACGATGTAACTGGGTCAAATGTAAGAGATATGAATCAAAATCAGCCCACAGGAACTGCATGGCATTTCATAGGAAAGAGAGGCATGGGGATACAAAGAGCCTTTTTGTACATAACTCATTTGCCTGTTGAACTCATGTGTTGCTGTGTCACAACCTGACATGGTCCAAAATAAACACCATGACCAACAACAAGCAATGTACTATTTTGTTCCTGTGACTCACAACCTGCCTGGCAGTAAATTAATGAATGTCTTTTTTTGTCTTGTTTGCCATGATTAGTCGAATAATCGATTAGTCGATCAAAAGAAAATTAGTTGCCAACTATTTTGATAATCGATAAATCACGTCAGTCATTTTTAAAGCAAGTTAAAGTTCCAGCTTTGTAAATGCTGCTTTTCGTTGTCATTTATGATAGTTAATAAGGAGTCTTTGCATTTTGGACTGTTGGCTGGACAAAAAAAAAGCAATTTGAAAATGTCATTTTGGGCTCTGGGAAAATTTAATGAGCAATTTTCATAATTTTTTGACTAATATTTTATAAAGTAAACAATGGATTAATCATGAAAATAAGCAGCAGACTGATCTATGATGAAAATAATATCTAGTGACAGCTCTTTCTTGTTACAGTAAATATTCAACCTGTCAGAAAAATGATCTTTGTACTGTGTATCTTAATATTTATATTAAGGTGGATGCAGGAACTAGCCTGTGGGAATGGCACCATCATTAATGGAATAAATTATGCCCCAAACCCGTTTTAAGGAAGTAAAATAAACAATGTAGGATCAGCAGGTCAGACTACATACACTTCATGAAGATGGTGGTGTTGGCATACAGCGTCTTTCGAAACACAGCATCCTGCGTCTGAAAACACAACAGATATATATTAACACTAACATTAATATTATTACTTATTAATATTAACACTCCTGTTTGAAGCAACTTCAGGCCAAACAACAGATCATCAAAGATCAAATTACATTTTCAGACAGAACCAAAAGATGATAAAAAAGGGAACACAACGATATTTTAATTTGTGAGATGAATAATAAACACTTTTACTGAGGACGGTCATTAGCAATTAGCAGATTAAAGCTCCATTTGAAACTACAAATGTGCAAATCTTGCAAAACATGTTAATGGATTCACAAAATACAAGCCAGATATGTAAGAATGTGCTGCCAGGAATATATGTGTGCATATGTAATAAGTTTTCACAGTTGAAAAAAACTACTGTCAACTCTGTCGTGTCTCATAAGCTTTGTGCAAACTACAAGTGGTCGACACTGGACACAATAAAAAAATGTTTTTTTGTATTTTCATATAAGGAGGCTGACGCTTCTGGCTGAAAGGCCATGCTATTGAGCAAAATGAATCTTTTTTGGTGCAGTGCATCAGCTACAGATGACAGCTGTAGACTGTGTGAAAAGCAGAAAGTCTATAAAAGTGGTTGCTTAAAAAAAAGAAAAAAGAAATACATTCTAGGCTAACATCAATGAATTTTGATGGAGTCAGATGCTGAACCATATTTGTAGGTGGCAAATTCTTATAAAAGTCTAACTTCTGAGTGGTTTGATTACTAATAGGTGCCGGTAACAATTACGCAGTAGTATTCTGATGTATTTTTCCTGTAACCTACTGTACTTACAAAGACATATGGAAGCAGGAATACATTTGGAACTTGGGAGTCTATTTCCTGAAAGGACTACAATACTACCCTGTCTCCAATAACATGCAACACAAATTTACTTCCACACAGGATAGCCAACCTAGCTCATACACACACAACTTGCGCTGCTTTTTTTTTTGTTTTTTTTTTGACGTGACATAGTAATAATAGCAATAACAGAACATGTGTGCCTTAGGAAGCCTTTTTAACACCTTGGCCAGGGGACTACAGATGAAAAATAGCCTTTTGGCTAATTCTGGCATTTTTTAATAATTTGCACTGTCCCTGCTTAAATAAACCAAACCGAAATCCAAGGTGTCTGTGGTAGAAAAGAGACAAATACACAATGCAACCCAACCCCACCCCTAATGGTAAACACATAAAACAAAACAATCAAAAAAGAGACAAATATAGGTAAAAACAACCCAAAGTTGTTGAAAAGGTTGGTAAATAAACCCATGAATAGTGAATTTATAAGCTGCCCTTTTTAAACCACATACCACGATTGTAAGCAAAGGAGGAATAAGTAGTTAGATCTTGTAATTGAAGTGCAGAATAGCCCATTTTAGAATATATATTATAATTTAATTATGCTATTGGATTGTGATTATGTATGCATTAATGTGTGCATTAATTTAAGTTGAAGCTGGTAAACTTGGGGATCATTTCTGTCAAGACTAACTGTAGCTCCTTCTGTCATGCACCGAGGCTTGTAACAACAACATAAAGGTCTATAATAGACTCCTTCCCTTTCATTATCAGTATGCATTATTAACTGTAAATGGTTTGTAAAAGTACATTTCCATTTCCTCTGAAACACACTTGTAAATACCCTTGTGTGCTAACTGATCACCGTTAACATAATAGATGTGCGCTGCTATCTAGCATGAGACAATGCCATAATTTTCAGGGAGAGTTATAACTTTAAATTAACGGTAGGATAACGTAAGCTAGCTCATTCCGAATGAGAAGCTCGTCAGGCTAGCGAAAGCAAAGCTGTCAAAGCATAGTGTGTCTAAAATGCGGAGGAAGGAAGGAAGGAAGGAAGGATGGAAGGAAGGAAGGAAGGAAGGAAGGAAGAGTTGCTAGGGGGCTAGTTAGCTACCGGGGCTAACAGCTGCTATCGGAGACTTAGCACGACAGGCTGTGTAATAACCGTAAAAACGCATATGTTGAAGGTGTAACACTGACCGAGTTGATGTCCACGGTCCATACGGAGACCTCTGCCGCTGTCCCTAGACGGAAAACTAATGCAAAAAGCAGCAAACATAACCGATGCGGCTGTGCATCTGGCATCTTCATATGCGCATCTACTACAGGTCAGAGTCGTATCCGCCTCCAGGTCCGGGGTTCCTTCTTGTAGTTCACGCTGTTACCGCGAGAGTACGACAGAACACTCGAAAGGCGGTTAGCTTCAAAAACCGTTTAGGTTTCTAGTGTCACCGAACATTAAGCTAAGATGCATAGACTAGCTATGTTAGTTTCTGCTTATTTTATCATATAAATGTATTCCTTGCTTCTGTTCTGATACGGTGTATGAGTTGTAGTCTCATCCAGGCAGTTTAATAACAAAATTATTCTTTTAAAGATGCATTTTACTTTTTTTTCCTAGATTTGTGGTGGCTGACGTCAGCTATCGCTAGCTAAAGTTAGCATGTAAATATTTAGCTATCACTTTCCCAGAACCCCCACCGAAAACAATTAGCTGAGTGGGAGAAACACAAATTGGAAATAAAAATAGAAGAAGTAACATCACTAAAATCCAATATGAAGATGTGTTTAGTGTCTAGTAACGAATGTTGCTGCATTAATGTTACTTGGCATAGAAGCTATTGGAAAAAAAACTATTAACTATTTTTGTTATGTGTAATGTTGCAGTTTTTCTGCTTACTGGCAAGCTAGTGTTATCTAAAAATCGACCACACACACACACAAAAAAAAAGTTAGATTATTAATAACAGTATTAGCTAATACAGTGCACTAATGGCAGAGGCCTGGATGGCTCCAGTAGGAGGTTTAGTTTGAAAATCCACACCGGAAGTGTGGTTGTTGGTGGTAGCGTATTGTAAACTACATCCGCTGTGTGTTCGCTCCCTGCTGTCAACGGTTGCTCGTCAATGAGAGCCTACATGTTTACACAGTAAAATAATGCAACGCTGGTTGATGCTCGTAGTAGAAGAAGACCACAGCCTGTCTGTTAACTGCTGATTCTTCCTGTCTGTCTTTCTGCTCGAAATGGCGGAAACAAGCGGACCCGTTGTTTGGTATGAACTCCATGTTTTTTTTTATTTTTCAGTTCTTATATTGACCTTTGACTTTTCACATGTGGAGTCGTGTGTAAGCTACATTACTGCAGGGCGAAACTCACCTGCATTTGGGGGCTAAGATGTCTGTGGATTTTAAGTTTCTCCACTCAGCTACTCAAAAAAAAAACTGCATGGTTTGTATGAAAGTGTGTATTTAAAAGTCTGACAGCCAGGAGAAGTGTTTGTCTCCCACCCTGTGCCTGGTAACATTAAATGATGCATGTATTTAGTTTTCTTTCTTTCTGTGCTTTCTCCTCAGTGTTGTTGAAAAGTTCAAGAAGAGTGAACATGTTGCTTTTTATAGGTGTGTTGGACAATTTGATAGCAATTTTATAACTCTCTTAATCACACACACCTTTTTTTTTTTTTGCTAATGTTGTTGTTTATTGTCACTTTTGAGGCGACAGATCCAGGGCCCAAACTTGCAGCACCGAGCCCTTTTGGACACCTTGGTGCTCACAGAGAAGGGGGCGCGTTTTGAACTGTTGGAGCCTGACACACAGGTGGGAACACCATCAAAACCAAGGATGATCTATTTCTTTATTCACATATGACACCATATAAAAAAAAATCGTGCAAAGAAGGCAAACCCCGCATTAATGAACTCTCCAACAGGTGACAATGACTTAAGCTCGCTAACTGTGTAGCAGTTGTGAATGTAATTATCGTAAATAACCCCCACTGGCAAGTGCAAATAAACTCTGCCCTCCTGTATCTTAATAATTTAAACAGTCCTAAGTACATAAAAGAACTTCTCTTATAATAAACCACATTGGCAGCTGTCATCTGAAGTTTCCACTTCAAAAACCTTTTACTGTGCTCTCTTCACAGACGTCACTGCTTCTTTCCTTGTCAGCTTCCAACAATGACACTGTAAGGATAGTAATAGATGAGCTCCAGCCCATTAAAGCACGCTACCGAGTTCCAGATGTGATTGTGGGGGAACCGCAGTGTGAACAGTAAGAGCTGCATCAGCATCGTCCCTCCGTTGTGATAATCTAGTTACACGAGAAATGTACTTCAAAAGATCTACTCGTCCCTTCTTGGCCTCTGTGTGATACACTGAAAACCTTGTGTCTGTGTTGTGTGGCACATCTGTGACTGGATAGTGGTAGTTCTTCCCCGTTTTGTTTAAAAGTCAAAAGATCAACATCTTGAAACTCTTTTTTAAAAGGTGGTGACATTGTTTTAACTACGCCTTGATGTGTGTGATTGCTGCAGACAGTGGTTGACCTTTACCCTCATCTTCTGGCAGGTTGAGAGTGGAGCGACAGTCTCAGGACTCTGTCACCCTTTCTTGGTCTTCAGGACGTCACCGGGTTCGTGTGTGGCATTTCCCTTTCCTACTGGAGATCCTGTGTGAAGACGAAGTGACGGTCACGTTCAACTCGAAAGGCAAACTGTGGTTCGAGACTCTGCAGGATCCACCCAGGTGAGGAACGGTTGGAGTGCCGGAAACAAACCAACACATGAGGAAGAAAATTAAATTAAATTTTCTTTGTGTGTTTTTCCTTTGTTATTTTTTTCCTCAGGGCCACCTCTGATGATAGTGAGGTAAGAGAATGTTAATGTTGTTCAAACGGCAATGTAATATTAAGGACCTAATCCGGTCTAAATGCATTTTTTAATTTTTCCTTTGTTCCTCTGACAGCTTGAGGAGGACCACACAAGTGCATTATGGAAAGAGACCTTCAGGCATTTTGTGGATATCAAAGCTAATGGTTTGTTTAAGCTATTTTACAATTTTAATAGGCAAACCTGTCAGTAATTCTGTTCTGTTTTTGTCAGAACTTCATCCAACACTCTTAATGCAGTTGGCTGGAGAGGAATATTGTGTGTGTGTCTCTTAGGAGACATATTTATTCTAAATATTATATTGATTCTGGTGAACATGTTAAAGCTACATAATGGCCACATTTACATCGCAGCTTTCCTAACAAATGTATAGAATGAGCAGTGCGTTTTATTCCTTTCCAGGTCCCAGTAGCATTGGGTCAGACCTCTGTTTTCACGGGTTTAGTCATGTGTACGGTCTACCAGAGCACGCTGACGGCTTCCAGCTCAGAGACACCAGGTTACACACATGCATTTTAACACAGAATGAAGTTTATGTCGTTAAGACATATTTATTTGCAATTGACTGACTACAGCTTTATTTTTTGCTGATCGTGTAATCAACTTCATTCCACAGAGAGGGTGAACCTTATCGGCTGTACAACTTGGACACCTTTGCCTATAAGTTGTACACCCACCTCGGCCTGTATGGTTCTGTGCCGCTGCTGGTGGCCCACAAGCCCGACGGGACTTTGGGTGTATTTTGGCTGAATGCATCCGAAACATTTGTGAACGTTCATCACAGCCCGTCCGATCTTCAGGTAGCTCTTTTGTTCCGGTGCTTTTCTTGTACAGTAGCTGCCTAAGTTGTCTCTTAGTATTTTTCTGGGGTTAAATCTCTCGCAGGATAAAAGATTTTGTTGTAGAAATTGGGAACTTGCAGACTTTTTGGGGTTGCTTTTGCAAGTCCTTCTGGTTGCAAACACATAATAAAAAAAGTGTAACTTTTCATTTTAATTATGATGGTTCTAAAAAAAACAAACCTGCCTGACGTGCCAAAATATACATTCGAAACCACATAATAACCACCAACCTCGCCCAGGATGACCAAACGTCCCGAGAGAAGAGGAGCAGCGTGCAGCCTCAGACTGACGTCCACTGGCTGTCAGAAAGCGGTGTCATTGACTGCGTGGTTCTGCTCGGGCCCAGTCCACAGCAGCTCTTCTCCCAGTACGCCCAGCTTACAGGTGTGTGTGTGTGTGTATGCAGTACAGGATGGATTTTATTATACACATAGGAACAAAAGTCCATTTAAGATCTTGAAAAGCATTATTTTGGTTTTTTTATCTCATGATAGATTGAAGTAGTTATTCTTCTAACAAACAACACAGCTTTTCTATGTTTATGGTAATTAACTGGTGCATGTTGACGTGGAAAATTGAAGGAAAATTATGTAAGAAGAGAAGTTAATAAGATGAAAAACTAATACTAAACGATAAACGTACAATTTCAGTCTAGTTTTGTTGACTGTTTTAAATTTTATCCTCCACATGTTGAATCCCATGTGATGCTGACATCATGCCTCATCTCTGTCAGGATTTCAAGCCCTACCCCCTTTGTTTGCACTCGGGTACCACCAGTGCCGCTGGAACTACACCGATGAAGCTGACGTGAAGGCTGTGGACGCTGGATTCGATCGCCACGATATCCCATACGACGTCATCTGGCTCGATATTGAGCACACGGACGGGAAGCGGTATTTCACCTGGGACGCCGCTCTTTTCCCCGAACCAGCCGGCCTGCAGCGCCACCTAGAGAAGAAGAAGAGAAAGGTCGGTTTTAGGATGCACTGTGTATTTACTGCCTTTTTTCTGTTGTCGTATGTTACAAATTTAGTTTCTTTTATTGTGCACATTGTTCTGATGATTCAGGTGGTTGTTATAAGTGATCCCCACATCAAGATAGACCCTGATTGGTCGCTGTACTGCGAGGCCAGAGACGGAGGGCATTTTGTCAAACACAGAGAGGGGCAGATCTTTCAGGGCTCATGCTGGTCTGGTAATGTTTTTCTTAAATTCTAAATTCTGAACCTAAGTGTCGTGTAGTAAACATTTCTCAGGATGTAATCGTTTGTAAACATCATGATGACATTGAGCCGTTTTGGAGCTCCTCCACATGCAGCGTGGACACATAAATGAAAGTTCGTGGCCTTTGTTCTTTCTAATTGGAGTTTTTATTAACCTCTCTCATAGGGAAGTCCTCTTACCTTGACTTCAGCAATCCACGCACTCGAGCATGGTACTCTAGATGTTTTGGCCTGGATAAGTACAAGGTAATTGTAAAAAATAATCCACAAATCAATATATATGCAACCCAATTTATCTGTCTAAGAATCAATATGGTTTAACTATGATGATTCTTCTTTTGTGGCCTCTCAGTGTCGTATAATTATGTTTTTATATACATCGTGTTCTCATTCAGTGAGTAGTTTTACAGCCATGAACTCACAGAGAGTAGCCTTGCTGTTGTTAACGTGTTTATGTCTGATGCAGGGATCAACGCCATCCTTATTTGTGTGGAATGATATGAACGAACCGTCCGTGTTCGACGGGCCAGAGCAGACCATGCCGAAGGACGCAGTGCATTATGGGGGATGGGAACACCGGGAATTACACAACCTGTACGGCTTCTACCAGGTGAGCGGGTTCACGTTTGTATCGTTACTCCACCCGTCTCGTTTTAACATCTCCGCAGAAAAATCTGAGAAATCGGAAAAACGTTGAGACCATTAAGGTCAAACATTCCCTAATAAAATGCGAGAGGTGTACAACTCTAATGAGAGGTTTGCAACTTGACTAAAAGAAAGTTCTTAGTGTCGTGGATGATGTGAATAACTTCTTTTGTTTTCTCACAGCACATGGCCACAATGGAGGGTCTGGTATCTCGCTCAGACGGCCGAGAGAGACCCTTTGTCCTTTCACGCTCCTTCTTTGCTGGGTCGCAGAGACTTGGTACGTTTTTCTAAATGTAAAAATGAACTCAATATCCTGTGATGTATCGGTGGTTGTGCCTGTAACTGTGCTGTTTGCTGTGATTGAAATTGTTGGGCACGCAGGAGCTATATGGACCGGTGACAACACTGCCAGCTGGGAGCATCTGAAGATCACGATTCCAATGCTTTTGTCTCTAAGCGTGACAGGGATATCATTTTGTGGAGGTCAGAACTGTACATGTATACATACTTTTATGTGTTATTGACAGTTTAAGAGGCAGAAATACTGGACCTTATTCGGCACGATCAGCTAATAGTTTAGCTTTCTGTTACTGTTAGCTTCAGTACTGTAATGTGCTGCTTTTCTGCTCTTTGTTTCAGCTGATATCGGTGGGTTTCTTCAGGACCCGGAGCCGGAGTTGCTGGTGCGCTGGTACCAGGCAGCCGCCCTGCAGCCCTTTTTCCGAGGTCACTCTTCAATGTGGACAAAGCGACGGGAGCCCTGGCTGTTTGGAGAAGAAGTCACCGCTGCAATCCGCACTGTGATCCAACAGAGGTACTTTAAGTGAGGTGTCAGCCGTTTTCATACAGGGAGAGAAGCAGGAATAATGGCAGCTGTTGTGGTTTAAATTTTTTCAAAAATGAAAGTATGTTTTAATGATCCCAGAAGGGTTGGCGGGTTTGTCACTGTATTGTTTCTCCTGTACTCAGGTACTGTTTGCTGCCGTTCTGGTACACTCTGTTCCACCAGGCCCACACCTCTGGTCTGCCTCCACTCAGGTTAGTGCTGCTGCCATCTGCTGCTCAGGGCAGGTACTGCAGGCTTCTGTCATTGAACCCTGTAGCTTCACCTCTGTGCTCTTTCAGGCACTAGAGGTCAATGTTTCTAATGTTTTTTTTTTTTAATGATAGATAGACATACAGACAGACCTTAATAGAAATTTAAAGCTGTGCAAAATGTCACAGAAATGCTCATTTTATTTAAAACTGTACAGACCTCTGTGGGTGGAGTTCCAGACAGAACAGAGCACCTTCACTGTGGAAAACCAGTATATGATTGGTGATAAATAACTTTTATTTTTACACTTTTACTCCGTGTACTCTAGAATAATTGTGTTTTTCTGAGTGTAACTGTCTTTAATTTCACATAGGTGGAGCACTGCTGGCCTGTCCTGTAACTGACCCGGGTGTTCAAGAAGTTACAGTCTTACTTCCTGGATCTGGTGAGGTAAATCAACCACCAGGTAGCATATTTATGTGTTGTAATGTGTTCACAATACACCTCAGTGCGCATGCTACATTAAGGTTTGTTTCTGTTTTTAGGTGTGGTATGATGTCCACTCTGCAAAGGTGTATAAAGGAGGCAGGACGTTAAATCTTCCAGTCACCCTGGACACAGTTAGTGTCTTGATACAAATCCTGAACTGAAATAAAGCCAAATATTATACAATGCAGGAAAGCTGGTTTTGATTTCCCGGTGTTTCCAGGTCCCTGTGTTCCAGCGTGGCGGCTCGGTGGTCTGCAGGTCAGCAGGAAGTGGCTCCTGCACAGCCGAGTTCCAGCAGCTCCCCCTCTCCATCACTGTGGCCCTCAACTCTCAGGTGCGTGTCGAAGGAAGTGGACACCTGGCTTCAGTATCAGAATCCATGAAGAAAATGGAGCCAGGTTTGGTTCAGACCATGATCCTGACTAGAAGAAATATAGTGACATTAATATTGACAATTACTGATGGCTAAAAGGTGTGAAACATAAGTTTTAGCAGGGGCAACAAAAATATTGGGAAGTCATGATTGGGTATAAAGGGGGCATCGTCGAAAGGCTCAGTTGTTCAGAAGCAAGGATGGGGAGAGGTTCTCCACTTTGTGAAACACATGATTGTATACAGGATATCACTACATGTGCTCGGGAAAACGTTTTACATAGCGTCCAAACTTTTTTGGAATGATGGATGGAGATACAAAATGATGCCTTTTAAGACTTAGCCAAATTTGTGACTTGACTTGTGTGTGATTAGTAAAATCCTTCCCTCCGCAGGGCGTCGCTGATGGTGAGTTGTACTTGGACGACGGCCACTCCTTCAGTTACCGTGACAGAAAGGCCTTCTGCCTGCGCAGGTTCAACATGCTGTCAGGCCGTCTGCTCTGCCGGTGAGTCATAACTCACATGTCCTGAAGAAGGATCCAGTTTTAGACAACATGTGAAAGGAGCTAAAACAAACACTTTTCTGAGTGGACCTCAAATAGTTTTTTAACTAAAAACACTTCACCAAGGTTCTTATGAGTCCTTTAAATCCTTGAAAGTTTTTTTAACTTGTGAAAACTGTGAAAAAGATTGAAAGATTGAATTTCTATATTTTGTGCAGGAATAAAAATTGAAGATTTTTTAAAAAGTTTTTCCTGCACTGGCTCACCGGCAGATGTGTTTCAGCAAAGATTGGGAGCAGAAGGAGGGAAACAGCTGCAGCAGTAGTGTTTGTGTAATTACTCTCACTGCCAGAAGGGGGAGACATTAGTTACACACTCCAGGTTTAACGTTAGTAAATACATTCTGCTGTCTGCATGTGTGTCTCTTGAAGTTGCATAATTGTTTCACGTGCTGCCTGCCTTGAGGAAGTGCGACAGTCATGTGCGTGCATGAGCGAGTGACGTCGAATGATGCAGATCACGACAAGCGAGCGAGACGGCTAATGTTGAGCAAACCTCCTTCTGTATGTAAATGTAAATTCCAGGACTCATGGCTCACCAAAGACAATAATTAATTATTGTCTGTGAGCTTCTCAGTGTTATAATTAACCTCAATCCATGTCTCATACTATGTTGTGTTATGTCCTTGAATTTGAGGGAATTGTGCCTGGAAAAACCCTTGAAAAGCCATTGAAATTGATGCTGAAGAAGGTGCGGGAACCCTGCTTCACACATGATGATTTGATATCTGTTTTTGCGTCTGGCAGTCGTGGCAGCGACGAAGGAACTTTTGACTGTGATACTGTGATACAGTCAGTCACCATCCTGGGGGTGGAGAACAAACCGTCCACAGTGGTTGTGCACGCGTCAGGTGAGGAGCTCCGCCATTATCGTTACGTATGTTCACAGTCGGACTGTGGCGACTGACATTCACAAGTATAGTAGTAACATCTCACATGGGTCCCAGTAGGGGCAAAGCTACGTTAGCATCCATCACAACCAATATCAAAAGATCTTTCTTCTTCTTGAAATCCATTATAAAGAGGCAGGGAAACACGTGACAGGTGAAGGAAAAGGATTTATTTTTCTCTTCTCACAGTCCAAACCAAAGCAGAACATCTTTTCTTTCTATCACCAGGTGCTAAAGACACATCTGCTGCGTTTCAATACACGGAGACCTGCTGCATGCTGACAGTGAGCAGCCTCAACCTCCGAGTGACGATGGACTGGGAGATACAGATCCTGTAGGTTGACTGTGCATGTGTCAGCCGCCGATTTTCTTATTCGTGCGAGGAGAATGTCAGGTAAACCTTGCCAAAACAGTTTTTATTAGCAAAGTGCAATACTCGATTAAAGTGGAGACTAAAGTGGAGTTCACGGCACATGTGTAGCTAACAAACAAGTCTCAAAACAAGGGCAAAAAGGGACAACGTGCACCATTATTATATGTTAATCATTTATGTTGAAATTCTGTTTTACATTTTGAGCCTTTTAAAGATAAACAGGTTTGACTTTTGCCTTATCGAGTACTGTACTTCTTTTAAATCTGAGTCTGCTGACTGAATCTGTGTCTAAGGTCAGAAACATCAAGAGAACAAAAGAAACGCATTTTAATTTGGGAAAGATGATGTTTTAAAGGCGTGAAGTGACAGTTTAATGAATAAAGAACTGATGTTACTCGTTGTAAAAGACCCTCTTTATTCCTCTGTGACAAAACATGTATTATATTCAACAACAATGTGTTGTGTTGGTGTGACCTGACCTCCTCCTAGCCCCAGATTCTTTTCTTTCTTAAGAGTGACACAAAATATTATAATAATAAATGCTGGAATAAGTTGAATTTCTTTATGAGACGTTACAAGGAAATAGCAGCGAGTGTAAGATTCCTTGTGCTAATCCTGGAATTATTATCTTTGATAGCTAAGTGCTATGAGAGTTCTTTAAAAAAGTATTTGATGTTTAGTTTTATAGCTGTTATGTTGCTAAATATTGAAGCTTCCTAGATTCATAATACTGAATTAGACAATGAAGCAACCGAGCGCCTTAGTGATGGAGCATTTTGTATAACAAAGCTGTTTCATAGGAAGAGAAGAGAAAGAGGCGACAGAGAGGACAATTAATAAATCAATGAGAAATAAGTAATAATAATAATAATAAACATTACTTGTATAGCACCTTTCATACAAGAAATGCAGCTCAAAGTGCTTTACAACAAAAAGACTACAAGCACCAAGTGTTTCACATAAAAAGACATAGAATCAAAATCAGTGATCGAGAGTGTAAACTTGATGATAATAAAGATGGATCAAAAGAGAACAGAATGTCAAATATAATGGAAAGTAAGATGGAGAATTAAAAAAAAAGGATAAAAATAGACAAATGGAAATTAAAGCAACTGAGTAATAATATTTAAAACAAGGTTAAAAAAATAGCATACATAGAATGTGTAAAATCGAGTAAAAACATTTTTTTTAAAAACAGCATATTAAAAGTAACAGTAACAGTGCAGACGTGGGAGGCGGGGCGCAAACAAGTTTCAAGCCTGTCGCCGGAAATTTGTAGCTAGTTAAATGCTCAAGTGAAGAGGTAAGTTTTTAACTTTTCTTTTAAAAACATTTAGTGAGCTGGCTTCTCTTGGTATCTAGAGTGTCAAACCCAGAAAGAAAACGGGCTTTCAGCTGCTTTGTGCACCGATTCGGATTCTCTGAGACTTGTGCGGGAGGCTGTTCCAGAGTTGAGGAGCAACTCTGATATGAATCCTCCATCCTGCTTTTTCACAATGATCTTTTTCTTTTCTTTTTCCCCCGCCAGAACGCACCTTTAACTTCCTCCACTGCTAACCGCTCTATAAGACACATTGATCCATTGCTGATCATCCATGCTGTGATTGAATTTGTGCTTTTCCGAGCAGAGCTTTAAAAAAATGGATGATACTCCTCTCGATAGCATTAGCCTGCTCTAGTTATGCTGAGACTGCTCAATGCTGAGCTCCATTGAGAATAGGTTTAAAGGGGTTGAATGCCTTCTGCTGAGGCAGGGCATCTACCGACCACTCTTTACATGCCCTCTGGCGTGGCCCGCTGGCCTTTGTGTCACCCAACAATGATGGCACCGTAGCACCACAGCCAGGGAGAGATCATTGTTCAGTTCAGCCAATGGGAGAGCAACAATTAGATGTTTATGTGAAGTGTGAGTTTCTGTGCATATGTGTGTGTATGTGCATGGTAATGCAAAGGTGAATGCATGTGGAGTGAATGCGTCTTTCACACCGAGCTTTTGCATCTGCTCTGTGACGAAGGGGAGGGGGACGTCACACAAAGAAAGAGCCAATCAGACATTAGCTGTTTGGATTTATGCCAGGGTTTTTAGGCTTGTAAGACTTTAGTACAAGTGGCAAAAGCCAGTTTTTTTTTTTTAAATAAAACGTCGGCTGAGACGAGATGCCCTATACGCCGTCTGGCTTTTTCTGTGACCGGTTGATCCGGGAACGAGAGAGGAGGGACGGGGAAGGGTCTCTGAACAAGCCCCTCCGCTTCAACGGCCAGGACTTCAACGCCCTGAGACAGGAGTGCCTTCAGAGGAAGACCCTGTTTGAGGATGAGTCTTTCCCGGCCACCGTGGAGTCTTTGGGCTTCAAGGAGCTCGGACACAAGTCCAACAAGGTCAAGAACATCGTCTGGAAGAGGCCTAAGGTAGGAGGGGGTGTTAGACACATGGAGAGGCACGTTGATCACAAAGTTAAATTAAGAGGGGATGGATCACATGTGGGAGGTGGAACGTTATTTTTGATACGCTGCAACATCAAACCTGCATGGAAAACTAACTGCTGCTGTGGGATTTTACCTGGAGATGCAGATGGGATCAAAATATTCTCCACCAGTCCTAAACGGATGATTGGAATTAAGTTACTGTGTTGCTGCACAGCCTTAAAGTGTCGATATGCCATTACATTTCCCATTTCTTGGCTTTATAGTTCTAATATAATGGATGTTTTATTATTAATCTGTTTAGAGACAGTGCCAAATCTGTCCCTGGTGAACTTTACAATTTGTATCCCAGGTGACACTGACCTCAATCAGAGTAAT
This sequence comes from Hollardia meadi, assembly GCA_037974645.1. NCBI lineage: Eukaryota > Metazoa > Chordata > Actinopteri > Tetraodontiformes > Triacanthodidae > Hollardia > Hollardia meadi. The sequence continues at coordinate 148,474 of JBBPCS010000141.1, forward strand.
GAAATAGTGAGAGATGAGAATTATTGTTCCTTGTGACGCTGAATTGTTCTTTTTGTTTGTTGTTGTCTACAGGAAATCTGTGAGAACCCTCAGTTCATTGTTGGAGGAGCCAGTAGGACAGACATCTGCCAGGGAGATCTTGGTAAATTGAACACAACACAGCTTCACAGTGTCCGCCCACGTTTTGTTAATCAAAAGCTTCATTGGGAATGACGGGAAGGATTTTTTATTTTGATATTGTTTCGCACCAAACTACAATGAAGCAGTTGAGAATTTTAAATGATGATTGACTTCGCAATTCACTTAAATCAGCTCATTATTGTTTAAAACTCTCTTAAGCTTGAGTAAAATAACAAGAACAGAACATCTGTGGAACGACAAAAGGAGGAAATCGAGTCATTGTTTTCAGGTATTGTCAAACTGAAGCAAAAATGCACAAGTGTGACGGGGACTGTGTGAGGCTATACATACGTACTGTATGGAATCACTGTGTATTCAACATTCAGTCACAGTCTGTATTCAGGCAGCTTGGGGGGGGGGGGTAACAGGGCAGCAAATATCCCATCGATCCCCCGGCACACGGCCTCTCTGCCTGCAGCGGCCTCCCCATATTGTGCTTATTCTTTTGGAAGAGAATCCAACCAGCAGCACTTCTCATTGTTGTTCAGTTCAGACTGCAAATAAAGGGAACCAGAGGGACAAAGGTCCTGGCAGACACTGTTAACCATTCCCAGTTAAAATACTAACATTGTTCCCAGCGTGGCAGCCAACACCCTGTCACACACACCTGGACAATCGTAAAACACAAACGTCAGCACTCGGCGGCGGTCTTTTCCTTCAGAAAAAAAAAACAACACAATCTGTCCAGCAGAGACGTTCTCAACCGTGGCAACTATTTTTCTTGCTGATTGAAGGAAATCCAATCAGTAGGCAGCATTTTATAAACCACCCAAAATGTCAATCTGCTGATCTGCTGAACACATTTGCCTCAAACTCCATTTCTCACATGTTTTAATCATTAATGTCTGCAGTAGAAAACACATTAAACATGTACTCGGGTGAATGAAATGAAATGATTTCCTGTGTTCAGGTGACTGCTGGTTGCTGGCTGCCATCGCCTGCCTCACCTTGAATGAGAAGCTGCTGTACCGGGTCGTTCCCCAGGAGCAAAGCTTCTCAGAGGGCTATGGCGGCATCTTCCACTTCCAGGTCAGACACATCTCATTTCTGTTTGCACATGGACTCCATCCTCATCCTCAGCGCTTCCTTTAGCATTTTACCCTCCTTAAAATCCCCGAACCAGACGAGGAAAGCAACATGCATTAACGTAAATGCTATTTTTGCAAACAGAAACATGAAAATGATTCAAGTGTTTAAAGTTTGGAGATGGCTTCTCATCCTTGATCCCTTCAGTTCTGGCGCTATGGCGACTGGGTCGATGTGGTCATCGACGACCGCATCCCAACCTTCAACAACCAGCTGGTCTTCACTAAGTCGGCTGAGAGGAACGAGTTCTGGAGCGCCCTGCTGGAGAAGGCCTACGCCAAGTGAGTACTGAACTGTTTTATCCGGGGTTGGAGGATTCTGGTGGTTTATTCTCTGAATGTTTGGCTGAAAAACAGGGCTCAGCTACAGTTAGGTACTACTAGCTGTATTTTCTCTGTATATTAGTAGTTTTTAACCATTTTCTTTGCACTGTTTGTGGGTTTTAGTTTTGTGTCATCAGTTTTTGACCTTCCAATTTTAAATGAAAAGCTTTCTAAGGTTTTAAATCCTAATCGTAAGAGATGTAAATCACATATAGGCTCTCTTATTCACAAGACTGGTCCTAGACTATGCTTTTTTTTGGGGGGTATTTAGGCCCCACTAACGGCAATCTTAATTGCTGTCAAAGAGGACTTACTTCTTTCCAAGCAACAGGCTTTTGCTCGTCTTGTAGCGAGATGCCTAATTTTGTCCAGATGGAAACAGATGTTCAGTGGATTAGAGATAATATGCGGGTTCTCCAAATAGAAAAAAATAAAGTGTATGCTCAGAGGCTCCACTGACAGGTTCTATAACTCATGTAGACAGACTCCTGGTGGACTGTACAAGCTCCAATAAGCACAGACTTATCATTTGGATGAATTTGAATGAATCATGTTTTATTCATTTTATTTTATCCCCCCCCCCCCCCCATTGCCCAATGTCTGTACTTTATTAACTTTATTTATCTTGTTTACTTTTTTTAGGTAGGTGAATTCTTCTTTCTGATGCAATGTTCCTGTGCACAGTTTTGTAAAAATCTAGAAATACAGTAAGGTTTAAAGGTTAAATAACTTTATTCAACCAGGAAAGTCACCAAGATTAACTAGAATGGTACTCAATAGAGAGCATACCTCCGCCAAGGCCCAACAGCCCTCTTATTTAGGCCTTAGCACCAACTGCAGCAACTGGTGACACTCTGTTAGTACCTTACTGAATCCATATTAGCTTAGCTACACATTGGTGCTAGTTGCAGGTTTCTAGCTCCATTTGTTACCGTACAGCAGCCAGGAAAAGACTACCCCCCTATGAAAACACGTTTAAATCCGCTAGATCCGGATTTTTATTTGGATCCGCACATACACACTCATAGATACCAGCCTTCTAAATATGCCTGATTTTTTATTTATTTTTTTTAATCAAGATCCATGCATTATTCCCTGGAAAATCAATGAAAATGGCACCAAAAAAAAGGAGCCCTATCCATGTTAAAGAAAGAGATAAAAAAAATTCCCGGATCCGCCCTTTTATCCACACCCAAATTTAATGGGTTCTTCCTTGGCCCATGCCCCATCCTTCCACCAAGTTTCGTGGAAATCCGTTCAGTAGTTTTTGCGTAATCTTGGTGACAAACAAACAAACAAATGGACACAGGTGAAAACATAACCTCCGTGGTTTAGGTAAAAATATAGGGGGTTGGATTAAAGAAACAGTTTTACATTTTTGGAACTCTTCTTCGTTCCTTTCTCGAGAGTTAGATGAGAAGACCACTTTCAGACATTAAGGTGGTGTCAATCGTCTCATCTAACTAACAACAAATAAGTGAATTTGCCAAAATGTCAAAGTATTCCATCATAAACAATTCCATGTTTCCACTTGATACTTTTTTCCTTGTTTCAGTATTTGGATGCAAATGCATTTCAGTGTTTTGAAACCAAACAATGTAAGGCAGGTGGCTGCAGTAATATCTACAAAATTTACATTTCACTTCAGAAAATTCTTCCAGCAATTTCATTGTTCTGGAAACAGGCGAATTAAAGCACAATTCAGGTTAACTATTCAACAGACGGCTAAAACTATGCCCTGTGAATAACATGGAATTATCCACAAAAAGCACAATTATACTTAATATGGCTGTTCTGGAAACAGGTGAGTTAAAGCACATTTCAGGTTTATTATGGCTTAGGTCTTAGCCTAACTATTATTGCTAACACCATATCGATCAGTTAGCCTACTTGCCATGTTATCTGCTGGACATATGAACCACTTTAGTTTGAAGTGAAACTGAAAGTATATTAATCTCTGTAAAACTGTAGTTTTCTCTTTCAAACAACACAAAGAGTCCAAAGTCGTTCTAGCAGCGATGTGAGGCTCTATAGCGATACAGCGGTGCTTTAGCTAAATACGAACATCAGCATGTTGAAATTAGAATGCTGAAACACTCAAAATGCTTGAAGAACTTTGCAATGGCAAAGCTAACATACTGTTCACCATCTTAATTTAGCGTGTTAGCTTGCCAACATTTGCTAACGACGTTCCCATCTCTAGAGTCACGATGCTAATGACTTAAACTTTGAAATCATGATGTCCTCTGAGAGGGTTAGGGTTGTGTGTGTGTGTGTGTGTGTGTGTGTGTGTGTGTGTGTGTGTGTGTGTGTGTGTGTGTGTGCGTGCGTGCGTGCGTGTGTGTGTGCGTGTGTGGGTTTTTTTTACCCCTGGCGATTGTGTGATGTAAGGGTTAAGCAGAGATTACATTGTCATACTGTATTAAAAAAGATGGATATGAAATGCAGCTTGTCACATTGTCACAGCCTCATTGTCTGGAAAGGACTACCTCTACATACAGTACGCACATGTGCTACCAAACTTGCGGGGGGGTTGTTGTTGATCTTAATGATCGAATGAATGAATTTATCTGGAGAAGTTGTTGTCAGTGCATGCACAGCCTCTCCTCTCTGCTGGTTGTTACTCTCTGTTCCCTCCCACGCATTTTCTGGCAGTAGAGATCTAACCAGGCACTTAAGCAGCCCCCCACTCACTGTGGGTCCTTTACAACACAATGTTGCACTGTGTCTTTATCACTATAAATAATACAGGTCCCATCTAAAACTAATAAGGCAGCGCGGCACAGTGAGGCTCAAATCAAGAAACATGCAGAGTTCAATTGCAGCATCTTGATTCATCTCGGTATTTCATACGGCCAAAACTGTATCACACGTCATTATAATCGGTATTGCTGTAATTATTTTTTGTTTGTGGTTGAACCGCATGGTGTTTTACAGAATTAAGCTTTACGTAAGAGGCAATTCACCACATGGATGTCCTTTGTTACCCGCAATCCACACCTCGTCAGATAGCTTTCCTTCCAAATTAGAGTTCTCTGCGGTCCAATGAGCATGTCTAAAGATTATCACACACACACACACACACACACACACACACACACACACACACACACGCACACACACACACACACTGACTGACAGCCGCTGTGAGGCTAAGATAAAGAGGTGGCCTCCAATTTGCTGAAGGTCAGAGACCTGGCACTCAAAGCCTGAATCAATAATTTGAATTTTGTAAGCAACATCAACATTTTATAGACAAATCATTTCTATAATTTTATGATTTATATAGCACTAGCATACAGTATAGCTGTTGTCAATAGAGGTACCATCTTGATTATAATGCACCTCTATTGTCTGCTGCTTTATTAAAAAGGTAAAGTAGTGAAAGTCAGTTTCTTCTAGGTGTGTGTGGGTAATTGTATGGATAGAAAAGAAATGGTGTGTACTATTAGCCCTTTCTATCCATTTCAAATTTTCCTGAGGTATCCTCATAAATTGGAATAATTTATGGAAGGATATCGCACCTCTCCCGCCTAGCGTGTGTCACATTGGCAGGAAATCTTCTCATCTTGGACGATAGACTGGCTGCTACAATGATCCTTTCCGCTGTCAATGCAATCTGAGCTAAATCCTGATCTAATCTGTAAGTCAAAATGATCAAGAGCACCTTTTCATCGGAGGTTATCAGTTCATTTGTTGGAAAGAACACATTGATTTCCATTCAGTTGTCTGTCATTGTAGAAGCTGCTGCAGGGCCAAACATTCTCTCTCTAACAAAACTGTTGATACATCTGAAATGACAAACAGGCAAATGCACAAACAAACCTGGTCATGGTAAAGCAATGCTCTTTGTTCTCCTTGAGGTGTTTTTGTGTGTGTGTGTGTGTGTGTGTGTGTGTGTGTGTGTGTGTGTGTGTGTGTGTGTGTGTGTGTGTGTGTG
>JBBPCS010000141.1:154102-174837 GCA_037974645.1 Hollardia meadi
GTACAGCAGCCAGGAAAAGACTACCCCCCTATGAAAACACGTTTAAATCCGCTAGATCCGGATTTTTATTTGGATCCCCACAAAAATTTAATGGGTTCTTCCTTGGCCCACGCCCCATCCTTCCACCAAGTTTCGTGGAAATCCATTCAGTAGTTTTTGCATTATCCTGGTGACAAACAAACAAACCAACCAACCAACAAACGGACACGGGTGAAAACATAACCTCCTTGGCGGAGGTAAAAATCAAGATAATAGCAGCACATAACAACACAATCACAATATAACACAGAAGAAAAGAGTAAAGTGACACAGACTTATAATAGAACTGAACCGGACTTCCCTGTCCAGGCTGCACGGCTCCTACGAGGCCCTGAAGGGTGGAAACACCACCGAGGCCATGGAGGATTTCACCGGTGGAGTCACTGAGTTCTACGAGATGAAGGAAGCTCCCAAAGAGCTCTATAAGATCATGAAGAAAGCTCTGGAGAGAGGCTCGCTCATGGGCTGCTCCATTGATGTGAGTCAGACATCTTTATGTAACTATGATACGTAATATAGAACTGGGTTTTCATACTCTCATCAGAGAGAACTGAAAAGCTTTGTCTCACTGACCTCTTCTACAAGAACCGTCTTCAGCGTGTGTGTTGTGTGTCTGCAGTCTCTGGTTCCTGCTCGCTTCGAGACTCGAACGGTGACGGGACTTGTGAAGGGTCACGCCTACTCTGTGACAGCAGTGGACGAGGTAAAGCTGGCCACCGACAAGAAAACAACATTGCGTGTAAAATACTGTTCCTGCAGAGCTGCACAGCAAGTGGCTGAGCGAGAAAAACACCGTAACGAGTTCAGTTTAAATGTGAGAATCTCCACTGTTTTCCTACAGTGCAGACCGTCTCAGCACAAGGACACTAAAGTTCGTCTGGTGCGTCTCAGGAACCCGTGGGGTCAAGTGGAGTGGAACGGTCCCTGGAGTGACAAGTGAGGAGTTTTAATCTTTCCTCATAATTAAATAAACTCTGTTACAGAAGAGCTAGTTTGATTGAGGTGCAGTTTCTTTTATATTTATTACAACGTTAAGCTCGATTCTTTAGTTAAATCTTTAGGTAATTTCACTGTTTTCCATCTTCCCTCCAACAGCTCTAAGGAGTGGGCCACGCTCTCCAAGGCTGAAAAAGAGAAGCTGCAGCACCAGAGTGCTGAAGATGGAGAGTTCTGGTGAGTCTACTCTCTTACTGCAGCTGTAAAAAAATGTTTAATCTGAGTTTTAATCTTGTGTCAAGTATAATAGAAATAAAAAAAACCCCAGATATATAGAATTCAGTACAAATGCTTGAACAGCGCAGTAGAAAAAGACATAACTACTAAGAAAAAATAAATTCCCCTTGCAGCACACAATTAGTACACCTCATTTTTTTTACATTGTACCAAACTTTTTTTTTCGTCTTGTCCCTCCAGTTGAATGTTTGAGCTTCGCTGTGTAGAATGACGTATGTGCAGAGTGTGTTTTCACATTCACTGCCTAAAGTGTACATTTATTCTTTGCTCAATGAAAATCTGATTTTAAGAGGCGGGGCCTACAGTTTGGAAGCCAATCCTGGTCCAATATTCAGCATACACAAGTGCGATGTGGAAACATGAAGTCTGCAGTGCACAAACACTGAAAATGGACTTTGCAGTGAAATAAGAGACATCCTGTGTCCAAGCGGTTCAATTTGTGAAATGAAAAATATGTTTATATTCATATAATCAGGAATTTTTAATGAGGTAGAAAGAGTCTGTGCCATTTTAAGGATTTTAATGTGGTAGGTTCTGCAAAAACCATAGCTGCTACACATTAGATAATTTGAATGTCAGCCTCAATATTGTATGTGTGAAGGGGATCTTTAAAAATGTCGCTGATGCATGAGGAATGAGAGGGAAGTGCACAGAAATCTACCTCAGTAAAATCAGATGTCTGGCTAATAAAGTCACAGACAACAAAATGTATATTTTAGAAGCAGCAGAGTGGGAGGCATAAGGAATTAAAACAAACAGGGCAAAGTGCATTCACAAATATTTAATGTTACGAAAAATACAATTATTTAAACTCAATTTAGAGCTTTGCTAAGCTGGTACCATTAGCACTTTTTCTAAACTGTAAATTGTAAGGAAGTCTTCTGTGCGCATCTAGGATGTCGTTTGAGGACTTCAAGAAGAACTACACCAAGATTGAGATCTGTAACCTCACCCCGGACGCCCTGGAGGACGATAAGATTCACAAGTGGACGGTTTCTGTGAACGAAGGCCGCTGGGTGAGAGGCTGCTCCGCTGGGGGCTGCAGGAACTACCCAGGTACCTCCACGCGCACGAGACCACCGCAATTTAACAAGCAGAGGAGCTTGATCACTCAGGGACGGTGTCAGTTTGTCACTTTTTCCTCTGATGTGTCAATGCATTGTCAGAATCAGGTTTTTTCACGTACAAGGAATTCGCCTTGGTTTTTCGGTTCGTATCCATAAATATAGTAAGAGAAGAAAAAGCAAGTACTACAAAAGTCAAGAATTATACATATAAAATAGAAATTAATTACAAAAAATATGGGGGAAAAAACATGTTAAATAAATCTGTTTTTGACTGCGTTTATATAAAATATATATATAAATGACCTTAATTATACGGAAATAGCCTGAATTTCTCCTTTTTAAATGGTGGATACATTATTTTGGAATTACTACTCTTTTGTGTACTGAAGAACTCCAAAATGAACAACAGAAAAAAATTAAAAAGTTAAGAACAGAAACACTAATTTAAAAAAGTAAGAAATGACAAAATAACACAAAAAAATTTGCCCAATATTGCACCTGTGAAAATGCCTCTTAAATGTCCTGCAGACACTTTCTGGACCAACCCTCAGTACCGCCTCCGTCTGCTGGAGGAGGACGACGATCCCGAGGACAACGAGGTGGGCTGCACCTTCGTGGTGGCTCTGATGCAGAAGAACAGGCGGAAAGAGCGCAAGATGGGAGCCAACCTGTTCACCATCGGATTCGCCATTTATGAGGTTATTGCGGGATTGCTCAACAGACACGCGATAGTTTAAATATCATCATGTTAATTAACGGAGAAGATTTTATTGCACTTCTTCTTTGTGGGAGGTTCCATAATTCTGCACCACCAAATTATGATGAAATAAGTCATTTGTTTTTTTAAATTCATATTTGTTCCACTGTTTATATTATTGTTTACATTAATACACCATAAGAAAAAGAAAAAAACTTTTAAATTGCATCTTTACATTACACAAACACTGAAGTTGCCCCTCTCTCTCTCTCTCTCCACAGGTGCCAAAGGAGGTAAACGAAACTCTCACAGTGGAGCAGCAGTTTGCAAGTTTTCACGTGTTTCTCGTTTTTGTGCACGAGTCCTGGACTTGACTAACCTATGAGGAAATCTTCTTTTAATGTATATGATTGTTGCAACAGTTCCTATTCAACATTTCCTACCCTCGCCATTGTGACACCCCCCTCCCCTCCCCCCTCCTAGATGCATGGGAACAAGCAGCACATGCAGAAGGACTTCTTCTTGTTCAGCTCCTCCAAAGCTCGCTGCAAGTCCTACATCAACCTGCGCGAGGTGACCCAGCGTTTCCGCCTGAGCCCCGGGGAGTATGTCATCGTCCCCTCCACGTATGAGCCGCACCAGGAGGGGGAGTTCATCCTGCGCGTCTTCTCTGAAAAGAGGAACACCTCAGAGTGAGTGGGTGAGGGCGATCGGGGTGGCCTGCAGGGGGCGAGCTGGGTAAGAGGAGGGCGTGGGTTTGTAGTTTCCCCCCCCCCCGGTAGGATAATAGATAAGTTTGTTAGTTGTTATTTAGGTTTATTGATGTTGATTCTGTGTTTCTTAGTAGGGCTGGGTATTAAAATACAACATATATCAGATCCATGTTGGTTCTTGGTGTTAAAAAATGCTTAACACATGCAGAACATTTCAAACCTCATCGTCAGGAAGAGCAAATCAAGTTCAAACTGGTTTGAGACGCCCCGTTTTGATTCCTGTGTGAATTAAAAGTGTTTTGCTTCACTTTTTCTAATATGATTAAATAGAAATTTTAATAATTTTAATAATTTTTAAAGAAGAGTTCGACAGTGTTGTGAGTCAGGTGTGAGGCAGAAATCACAACTGTGTTTTACACACTGAAAAACATTTTTTTGGAGATAATGAACATTTTGTTTAGCTCTATAACGTAACATTATAAAACTCAAATAAAGCCACTTTAGATACATTTCAGACAATACCCAGCCCTACTTTACGTTAATATATATAAAGTAGCAGCAGCAGCAGGATTGATTTAGCCTAGTTTAATGAAGTTTAATGGTGAAATGTGGGGGGGGGTTGTGTATTTGTTAATGAGGGTGGGGTTTAGTCGGGGTGCTTGGTGGGTGGGGGACACAAACCACCAAGAACAAACAATTTTAACGGCGATTTGATTTGTAGAACTGGAAGAAATCGGCCCCAGTTCGAAGCTGTTATGGAATCTTTTTTAGGACAAGCGACTTCAGATTTGGGCATGCACCGGTAAACTTTCAAAATGTTTCAATACTGCATTGCTCAGAGACTCGGCATGCATCCACCCCCTCCACCCGCCTGCGGCCCTGGAGGACCGGATGTCATCTGAGGGACTGGGACCTGGCTGTGAATCGGGCTGTGGGATGGATGTGCACAGCGAACAGCTCACTGTGATGGGCTTTAAGTTTCCAAACATGGCTTTTAGATTTAACAGGGGTCATTATGCATAGTCATTTATTAGTTGACAAACTTGCTTAAACTCTGGTACAAAATGTAAAATCAAGAGGACGATCTCTTCTACAATCAGGATTGCCCAGAATTAGAAAAATCAAGAGAAAATACTCTTGACTGGAAGAAGCAACAGGTGGTACTAAACTAACACATTTTTATTCACAGCTTTATTGAGTGTGCAGAATCATTTTGCCCTTTAGTCCAACGTGAGTATGCGACTTTATAAATGGTGTAACGAACCAGTTCAATGGCTGTTCAACTTATTCAACTGTTTAATATCTGATGAGAATAACGTGATTGGCTGTAGTAAACAGACGAGTGCACAGGCTTGTGGTCCAGATGAGATGTTGTTGTCACCATGGTGACTGCTGTCTGTTCGTCTTCACCCAGGGAGATAGAGAACAGGATCGAGGCCGATCATCCAGTGGTAATTGTCGTCGTTTTCTTTTCTTTTCATTACTTATGCAGAATTAAGATATTAGGGCGTTCTCCAGGAGACGCTGACTTCTTCTTCATTTCCTCTTTTACTTGAAGTGATTGGAAAAGAGCTGAAGTGTGACAAAACTCTCAAGCATACAGATCCCCAATAATTCAAAGCTATTCTTGCATTAAATCCTGATAATGCTTAATAATATAAACAAGATTCCGAGCACATGAAGGCAGTTTTTCCACATTTTTTTTCCCTTCACATCTTCTCCTTCTTGTCTCTTTATCTCTTTCTACTTTGTGGCTCCATGACGCCTCAGCCGGCGCCGGCCTCAGCAGGGGAAGAGAGCGAGGAGGACCAGCAGTTCAGGACTATTTTTCAGGAGATAGCCGGAGATGTGAGTACAAGTTGTGTTTTTCAAAGGGTCCTAATGAACAAAATGTAGCCCTCCTGTCTCATTGTGTCTTATTGTGTGGAGAGTTTTGATTCTTGACTCCCCTCTTCTTCTTCTCTCCCCTCCGGTCTCTCTCCGCAGGACATGGAAATCACAGCCAACGAATTGAAAAACGTTCTCAACAGAGTGATCACCAAACGTGAGTCCGTTCTCGGCGTCGTTGCAATGTTAACGCTCAGTTTAAGCTGCTCTCTGTTATTTTAAAAGATGGAGTTCTGCACTTTATATCACATCATAGTGCATCAATAGCGAAACAGAAGTGAAGCCTCCAGAATGAGCAATGAACAGAACAAGAAAGGCATATAACATTATGTAGCGGAAACTGGGGCAAGAGTTTATTATAGTATAGTAGGCGGAGTCTGCGCACCGTTTGAAAGGTGTCTCATATGGCACACATGCCAGTCAGGGGGACAACAAGTCAGGGGGAAAAAAACCAAGACAGAGAACTGATGAATGTCATCAGTGAACATTTGTTGGCAGCTCGCTAAGCTAACATGACTTTTGCCCTGTAGGCTGACGTTTGTTTTGTCAGCTGATAATTACGTGGTTGCTGCTGCTCGCGGACAGATTGCACTCCATTTAAACCGGCCCTCGTCGTTAAGCAGTGCACCAGCGCACTGAAATATAGCGGACCCTCACACTTATACTCTTAGAAAAAGGGAAGGAGAGAGAGATCTGTCCCATCAAACAGCAAAACAAATATGCTACAGGGTCCTAACAGCTGAGACATCTGTCAATCAAGGAGACGCATCCCAAAATATACTTTTTGTGAAGTCTATAAAATAATTTTTCAGAATAACCTCGCTGATATAAGAAGTGAAATTAACTTATAGATTTTTTTTCCCGTAACATTTAGTATAATGAGGTCATTCTGTCTTCATGTATTGCCCTCTGAGTCTCTGCCCTGTGTCTCCCTGCAGATAAGGACCTGAACACAGAGGGCTTCAGCCTGGAGAGCTGCAGGAGCATGATTGCTCTGATGGACGTATCCTTTGTATCGAGTGCATCAGGCTGGCTGTGTTGCCTGTAGGAGGCACAACCTGCTGAGACCCATGGCAGGGTCTGTGATGGACGCTCACAGGGCCTAGGCCTCATTTCACCGCACAAACACATCAACGTTCCGCTTAGAGGACCAAATATTTGCATTTGTCATAATCCAAATGGAGAACACACTAATTTTTTTACACATTTAACACCATGTTAGTGTTACAAGGTTATAGTCTTAACTGTTTCTGTTTAGATGGATGGGACAGGTAGACTCAATCTTCAGGAGTTCAGACATTTGTGGAATAAGATCAAACAGTGGCAGGTGGGGATGCAGGTTTCCCTCTCTCTCATTTTGTATAAGACCTCTTTTATTTACTCACAGTAGAGAGTCGTCTGCAAAGATGAACTTTAGCAGGGTGATATACATCAAATTCATACGTGCTCTCTTTCAGGGAATCTTTAAGCACTATAATGCCGACCAGTCCGGCAGCATCAACAGTTACGAGATGAGGAATGCCGTCAATGATGCAGGTAATAAAAAGATTACAGAAAAAGTAGAAACTCTTCAAGTCCATCCACTTACAAAAAATATCAAGACAGATATTTTGGGGGGGGTTTTAACCTGGGGTTTGAGATATCTGTGTCTTAGATTTCTGTGGTTCTAATACAATGAATTAAATGTAGTTTGCTGTGCTCACAGCTTTGAAAATTCATCCAGAGTAATCATGACTCTGGAAGTTTCAGCGACAGATATCTCAAAACCTCAGAAGACAAAACTGTCTGAACAAAAGCCAGATAAAACTAGGGATTTCAATAATTTTGGTAAACTGATCGTTTAAAGGTTCACTCCAAAAACACATATTTTTCCTCTTACCTGTAGTGCTATTTATCTGTCAGTTTTGGAGATATCAGCTGTAGAGAGTTCAAAAAATGCCAAAAAAATACATTTGAAAAACTCCAACAGCAATGACTCATTCCAGAAATCATGACCCGGTTACTCAAGATAATCCACAGACCTTGTTGTGAGCAGTTTCATGACGGAACTATTTTCTTTCTGCATCACCGTGCAGAAGGAAGCGTGCATCTACTCAAGGGGGTGAGGCTAGCTAACTAAGCTAGCTAACGTTACAGCTCAGCCGAGGAGGATGCCATTAATGTTTACGTCCCGCACGAGCCTCTCATCAATGACTAGATGATGCTTCCTTCTGCTCGGTGATGCAGAAAGAAAATAGTTCCTCCATGAAACTGCTCACAACAAGCTCTGTGGATTATCTTGAGTAACCGGGTCATGATTTCTCGAAAGAGACATTGCTGTTGAGTTTTTTAAATGTATTTTTTCGGCGCTTTGAGCACCACAAGCGAAGTGCCATCTAGTTCCATTACATTGGAGAGAGGTCAGATATCTCTACAGCTGACATCTCCAAAACTGAGACACTCCCACCAAAACAATCCAGATGGATAAACAGCACTACAGGTAAGAGGTAATTTTGGAGTGAACTGTCCCTTTAAGATTTTTCTGGTACAGATCAGTCTGAGCCTGATCCCTAAAATATTAAAAAATTGTCTATAACAGCAGTATTTTATCTATCATTGACTTAAAACCATTTAAAGGGTAATTTAAAAAAATATATATTTTGCTATATTTTTATCCATTTTGCAGTTGTGACATTGAATCCTATTTTCTGGCTTGTGATGTAAACGTGCTGTTTGTAGGCAGTAGGATTAATTCAGTCTGTGCTGCAGATGAACTTACAGCTTGAACTCACCCTCTAAATGTTCTTGTCACTGTACAGTCATGTGTCTTGTGTCCCGCTCAGGCTTCCGTCTCAACAACCAGCTGTATGACATCATCACCATGCGCTACGCGAACGAGAACATGAACATCGACTTCGACAGCTTCATCAGCTGTCTGGTTCGGCTCGAAGCCATGTTCAGTAAGTCAGTGCCTCGCCCGTACCGTCACTAACATATGATTTGAGAAAGCCATTGTGTTAAATTACAGATAACGTTTCTTGCATCAGTGTTTTACTTTGTGTTTCTGCTACAAACTTGATATTTTTCTATTTTTTATCCAGGTTGTGTTAATTTTGGTTCAGTTTAAAATGGTTTGGCACTTCACTTACTAAGATTTTGATATAAAAATACACGTTTATCAGCCTAATTCCCAAAGAGATTCAGTCTATTTACAGGGATGAAATTCCAGTGTTGGGGAAAATACACCTAAAAGATACCTAAGAGTGGAAATACAGCCATTAACAATTAATTTTACAGAAATACTTGTTCCCTTTTGCTAAAACACTTTTACTAGGGCAGCAGGGTATTTGGTAATAGGACTGTAACGAACGATTATTTTCATTATCGATTAATCTGCTGATTTTTTTTCATGATTAATCGCTCATTTATCGCTCTAAAAAAATCATGAAAATAACGTCTTCCAATTTTTCTTTTCCAACCAACAGTCCAAAACCTAAACACTCTTCATTTACTGTCATAAATGATAAAAAAAAAAGTAGAAAATCTTTACATTTACAAAGGTGGAACCAGCAGATGTTTGACAGTTTTCCTTGAAAAAATAGCTGGCAACTGCTTTTATTTTGATCAGCTCATCGATTAATCGACTAATGGGTGCAGCTTTATTTGGGAAGTTGAGAAAGTAGCCTGTATTTTCTATTGTTGAGCAATTAAATCTAGAGCAGCCGCTCTCAGAGGTAAGGTCACCTGTGTTGAGCCTAATTATGTGCCTGGTATTGTTTTGTGTAACCCACTGGGTTGGTAATCATGATGCATGTTGCATGTAGTAGCGTGTTATCCTTTACGGGCTCTTGAATGAAGTGGATCACACTTGTGTTGAATCAAAGATGCAGCGTGATGGGGGTTTTTTCTCTCTCTCTGCAGGGGCGTTCCAGGCCTTTGATCAGGACGGAGATGGTACAATCAGACTCAGTGTCCTGGAGGTAAGAGCTACGACGACATGCTAGCTGTAAACCTGCTCCGCAACCCTTTCACCAGATGTTCTTCCATTCTAGAGACACACACACTAGCATTTCTCTGTTTGTGTGGCTAATTTTAACTACTTTATATACTGTTGTAGGAGAATTGTCTCATAAAGGAACACTTTTAATAGTTTATCAGAAAAATTACAAATCACCAAATTTGGAGATACGTGGTTTTCACTGGACAGCCATTGGATGAAAGATTGTAATCTGAAAAGTAACTAGTAACTAAAGCTGTCAGATGAATAATAGTAAAAAGTACAATATTATAAAGTATAAATGCCTTAAATGGAAATACTCAAATAAAGTACAAGTACCTCGTATTTGTACAGTACTACAGTATTAGTAAATATACTTGATTACATTCCAACACAAGTCAAATTGTTCTAGATGATAATAGCTCGACTTTCTCAATGTTTTTATGTTTTGTTGTCGCTGAAGGTTGAGATTTCTCTCATCTTTGTAGTTTTGTTTTTAAAGACTGTCTAGTCTTCTTTTCTTGAGGCATCTAAAAAATACTTAAAGGTGCATTGGGGAGTTTTCTGAGGAAATTAACACGTATTTATCACTTTTATTATTATTATTGTCACATATTTGTGTTATATATTGTTGTGACTTCACCTAAAAAATGAGCCATTCACCGACTTTCTAGGTTGCCTATAACAGGCTGTATTCAGTTTTCTATGTGAAGCATACGGGTCCGATTTTCCACTGTGGCGTTTCTGCGCGCTTCCGTCCTATACAGTGGCAACGGTGTAGCTAGCTAGCTAGTAGAACTAGTGAAGAAGAGGAGTCTGCCAAGAGCTAGAGCGGCTCCCAGCTAGCTAACATTACCTGGCATGACAACATACTGTCTTGAGTGGATAATGTCAGCTAACTTATGGGCAAACTGGCTTACTTGCCATTACAAGACAGTAGTTATGCCAGCTAGATTAGCATGGATCTGCCATTGGTTGTTTCGTAACGTTCAATTCAGATTTATTGTCATTATACTGACCAGGTACACAGCTTACTCGCCGGTCTCTCCTTCCGGGTACGTGAATCACGACTCGAATACGTGACAACACACAATATTACAACCTAACGGTGCAGGAAAACAACACAGTGGCGGACCAGTTTCCTGTAGGCTACGTCGCGTCTGTTTTGCCCGATGGCCAGAATGCTCACTCATGAGTGTGAGCACACGCACGGTTGGTTCGCGAGCGTATTCGGTTGGGTGCAACCTGAAACCTCACCACTAGATGGTGCTGAAAATCACACAAGGCACCTTTAAATATATGAACTGCTCACAACTTATTTCTGGAACCACTGCTCTAATGATCTGATCTTATTTCTTTTCCTGAAATAAATTAAACCACACTCAGGACGAGTAGCTTATGTATAAAGAAAATACTGTTACTTCATAAAATAAATTGCCTGTTTTTGAGATTAAAAATTAAACTTGAGGAATTGTGATAATTCTTACTCTAATTCTAATAATAATTGTACCACTGTGCACAAAAGTAGAACTTATTTGAGCTTGTTTTCTTTCTCAAATGTAATTTGAGTGTAAATTAAGTAAAAACCAGCTACTGTGAGAAGGTGTGTTCACCAGACTTAATTCATCTTTTCCGTCTCTCCGTCTTCAGTGGCTCCAGTTGACCATGTACGCCTAAAAAGAAAAAAAGGCCCGTCTTCTCCCAGGTGAGCTCCACTCCACACGAGGACGAGACCTGCCAGCCTTTACCTCAACATTCAGTGTGCCCGATCATCGTCATCCACTTCACCTCCAGCCTCCCCTCCCTCGGTCCCAACAACTCTGCTCTTTCTACTCCAACACGCTTCTCCCATTTCATCTCTCCAGTTTCACTTCACCTTCCTACTTCCCTCCATCTAGGCCTTTTTGCATTTCTTTCTCTGCTCTTGTCCTTCCATCATCGAGATATCGGTCTCTCCTTTCAGCCGTTAGTCACCCTTACGTAAAACACTTGTACGGTACTTTTCTCAGGCATCAAACACACACAACCTCTTTTTTTTTCTGTCACAATACCTCAGACCTCCTCCCACCACCCCCTATGTTCTTCTTCTGTTATCAATCTGAGCAGCGAGGGCATCCTTCCTGTATTCACTCCAGTGAACTGGGCTCTCTGGTGGACAGTGAATAAACCTGTGAATCACTCCTACACCTGTTTTATTTCTGATAATACAACCAACACTCTACGGGCTTTCCAAGCCTCCTGAACTAATACCACTCTGGTCCCCGCCCTGTTTTTAATCACTTATTTTTGTCAATAAAAACTATCCTGCTGGAGTTTCTGTGGGCTTCAACAACCAGTCACGTCAACCCTGCTAGCGACTGTGCTACAGTCTCATGGATAGCGCTCCCTGGTGGACAAACTCAGGCTTATTTTGTTCATCTCAGCTCCAGCCAACAGGAATTAACAGTTGATGAGTTTTTACTTTAAACATTGACATTCGAGGTTCCAATATGGATTTGAAAGAATATGGATAATTGGTTGGACTGCAGCTTTTTTGTGATTTTCCTATTAAGGCTTTGGTCAGATGAGTGTACTGCATTTTTAACCAAATAAATAAATTTGTAGTTATTGGTTTGACTGTGTTACCAGTATATTTGATGTCAAATTGTGGTGTTTTTGATTACCAGATGCATTTTGTCCCTTCATATTTTGGCTATTGTGACACAAAAGCACCATATAGAAGACACAGAAAGTTGTTTTATGATGTTGCAACATTTTGTTTTTTTTATTATTATTAACCATGTTTACAATTGCACTTTCTTAAAAAATATCTCTTCACAACTTTGACAACAACTGAAAAACTTGAAGAAACTCAGGAATGCCAGGTAAGAGGTGAACCGCACGCTTTATTCAACGAGCGGGTGAGGCCAGTTTGGAAGACAGCGGCTGGGAAAACGTCACGTTAACTCTACTGAGGACACAACCAAGACGAGCATCAGCTGGGCTTTTAAATGGTTTAAAATCGGTTGAATATGCCTTTAAAAAAATGTGGCTTTGTTTTACCATCTTGGTTGTTTTTAGGGGATGAGGTATGGCATGGGAGATGAATCCTAATTCTTCCCTTCAAGCTCTTCCATCAAACACCTCCTCAAAACATCCTTCACCTCCACACTTCATTAGAAAATTATCTTCCAGCGCCTCCTGCTCGATGATCCGAATATAAAATAAATTACAAAAAGAAAACAACATCTCCGAGGAGGAAATTGTGTCATTAAAAACAGTACGCCACACTCACTCATGAAAAACAGGGTTACACCTCTGTCGACATTTAGGAAGTTAAACCCACACAGATAAACACATGTAGGAACACACACACACACACACACACAGTGCCACCACGTCTTGGTTCTGTTATCACTGCAAATGTAAATTCTCAAATGGCAACCTGAGGCCAAGTCACACAACACTGCACCAAAGTCCCTCAACGCCTTAATATCACTGAGCAACACAAAATAAATGTAATCCTAAACAGCTAACAAAAAGAGAGATTGCTAGAAATTGGGCTTTTGTCTTTTTTCTGGAAATAAAAACCAAACCAGAAAATAAATTGTCACTTCAAGGAAAACTCCTTTCAAAATAAATAATCACACGTTGAACTGAAACACAGCCCAGGAACCTACATCATGAATATCTAAAAAAAAACTTTAAATCACTCATTATTGTCATACAATTACTTTGAGTGAATGGTGGCAACTTAAAAAAAGAAGGAAGAAAAAAACAACAACTAGGTTGCTCAACATGACACATCACAAATGCACGACAACAATAAAAACATCTCTTAGCCCATGCCATATTGTAGCCAACCAATCCGGAAGATGATTATTGGTTTTTGTTGCAGTTTCAACAGAAAAGCGTGACAAGTCCCTCTGATGCTGGCAACACTGAAGTTTCTTCAATAAACACAAGTTGTTGTTTTTTTGTTTGGTCAGTGAAAAGAGGAACTGCAGTGGTCAGACGGAGAGAGAGAGAGGAAGGCGTGTTTTTGTAGAACGTAAAAAAACAACAACAGCAGCACAACCAACCCTCCTTTCAGGATTGTATTACGGTTGGATTCCAACACCGAACATTAAGGATGGAGTCGTCAGATGCCACTCATCAGGCTCGACAGGAGCGCTGCTAAGTTAAGTGGGTCCCAAGAACATCCCCCCCCAATATGGGAGGTTAACGGAGAGGGGGAAAGATAGTAGGAAAGGGAAGAGGGCTCAGGGAGGAACCATGTTCCAACCAACAGCCCTTAAGGCTCCAGTTCAGCCTCCTCCTCGGCATGTTTCTGCATGTGCACCAGCATCCCCTGCAACAGACAGAGAGATCCTCAAAATCGAGTCCTACGACATGAATGTGCTTCTCCACGTGCTGGTGGAGTGTGCAGTAACAACATTTTTATACCTGCTTGGAGCTGGTGCGAGCACAGAAAAACTCTTCACAGTTTTTCCAGCGGCACTTGAGCGGCGTCTGGACGTTGGCACTGGTGTGGTCACCGATCAGGTGCTGCTGCAGGTGCTCCATCGTCCCGAACACCAGCGAGCAGCCGTGCCACTGTCAATGCAAGACACCGACACAGATTTCACTTGGCGAAATTTACCCGTTACCCGTGAAAGCAGGTGCGAGAGGACGTAGCATCGGTTAGTGTTGTGAATTCCCTCTGTGCTGCTGAGAAGCACTGCCCCCTAGAGGGCTTAATGGGGAATTTACCTTTACCCTACAATGTGAGTTTCCCTTTTGATATTATATTGTAGCATTATGTTTGTGACTATACGTTTGATAAAGTGCTACCACCTTTATGGATAGTTTGATTTACTATATTGGTTATTGATTTATGCATTTGTTTCCTTAATTAAACTGCAGAAAACCATGAGTTGAATGGAGGCAATAAATGGAGAATTAAATCGCATTCCGCTTTTATTGGAGGCTCTTAAGCAGCCGACTATTCTTAAACCTACACCAGTACACATAAAAATTACTTCAGTTAGGTTGTTAAACATGAACTCTAGGAGATATGTCATTTGTCATCATCGTGTCTATAACTGTCATTAACCTCCATCACGCTCATACACCAGCTGTCAATCATGATGTTTCACCTCCATTTTAATAGCTTCAAATAACAAACTTCAGCATGATAAGAACTACCTAAAATGACAGAAATCAACTTGGGGTAAAACTTATTTGAGGTGGACTTTGAGTTTTTAGTTTGGCTCAAGTCTCATCTGCTAACATGGAGGAGGCGGGGTTTAGGACCTATACTGCAGCCAGCCACCAGGGGGTGATCAAGATGTTTTGGCTTCACATTTGGGGACCTCTCATGTGGTCCATCTTTATTTTACAGTCAAAAGTCTCAACCTGTGTACTTTGCAAGAGGTGACATCCTAAAAAGACATTACTATATTTTAAGGGTCTGCCTACACTGACAAATTATAAAGAAAGTCCACCTTAAAAAGGTTGTTTAAGACTGTTAAAAACACAAGACTGCTGATGCTCCTGAGTGCATTTTAATTCCAGTTTTAGAAAACTTGTGCATCGCTGGACAAACGGGCGACATTACTTCATGACACCATTTTTCCTTGGCTGCGATAACGGAGTTTGGTGGCAGCAAAAAAGTTAAACAATGTAAAACATCAACGTGAAACATCAGAGATTGTGGCTGATTTCCTCTACTACAGTGGCCTAAATGCACCAAAATGAAGCCCATCCACATGACATGGGTGCATAAGTTACTCGTACATTCACCTTTCAGCTCTGCTCCCTATCCCTCATCTTACCCAGCAGCGGTAGTTCTGCAGCAGGTTCAGCTTGACAGCCTGCACGCTGCCATCGTAACAACCTGTGTAGATCTGAAAAACAAAATGACGGGTTAAGATCAGATCTTTAAGCTCATGTTCTAATACCTGCAACAAAACTTGTTTGCTTACAATAATATGTTTGGAAGACATCAATGAGCGCTGAAAACATGCGTGCATCATAGAAAAGCATATCAGCTGGTTATAATCTCATATAAACATGTTTTAATGTGTGAAAACAAGTGACAGAAAACGATTGACACCATGTTTAAGAGTCATTAAAATTTGTTTATTCTTTAATGGGTTACACTTTGGATCTGTAAAGAGTGTCTCTAAGAAATTTCCTTGTCTGATTTCCAAATTTTTCTAACATATAGCACTGGAATAAGCTCTCACCATGTTCTTGTGGATAGCCATACACATCACCATGTCCTTGTGTCCACCATAGACCTGCAGCTGGCCATGAGACTGTGAAGACATTCAGATTTCAGCTTTCCGATTTCAACACAAAACGGGTTTCACACAAATATTATATGAAGGCCGATGTTTTGAGGATGCAGACCTGTAGATCGTAGACGCGCACCAGTTTGTCCAGACAAGCGGTCACCATCACCTTCCCCAGGACGGCCACTACAGTAACGGCATGACTGTGGCCCTTATAGACCCGCACCAGCTCTCCTGTCTGGAACATAAAGAGTTATATACAAATATTACCATGTTGCTCAAACATCATAACTATGAGTCAACTGCACTGAGCAAATGGCTTCTTCTACATTGTTTTTTAAATAAAATAACTATAAAAAATGTAAAATTGTATCATCACATCCTTATTGTGTATAAACAGGATGACTCACATGGATGTTGTGTGCGTAGACACATTGATCACTGGAGCCACTGAATACCAGGTCATTGATCACCTGAGAGAGCAGAAGAGAGGAACAATGAGGAATTTAACTCTAACAGAATTAATTCTCAGCACTCATCAAATGTAAAACATGAGGTAATCAACAACAGAAATAGGAGTAAATATTCAATTATTATCACACATTAATTACCTTTAAACAATCTTAGCACAGTTCTCTGAAAAATAATTGGAGTTGTAAGTTTACATTTACTGTCTTTCAGATGCTCACATGAAAATATAGATATTTACAGCATATAAACATTTGAACAGAAAACACCATCAGTACAAAGCATCAAAGTTTAGACTGTACCACGCAAGATGTCTGATATTTATTTGCGCTTGTAGGTAATCTACTTCTTTGTCTGAAGGGTATTTGGCCTGGCTTTGAACTTGTTCTGCTGTTGTAGGTAGACCAACGCATTCCTTTTGACTACATCCTCTTTCTGTTCAGCATTTTAATTTTTGTTAAATTATAATTCAAGTACTTTTATTCATACATCTGTCTTCCCCCTTCCTTTAATCCCAGTTTAAAGTTTTATTTGTCTTAGTCTTCCGGGGAGGTAACACCTACATTCATGCAGAGCACAGTTTTGGTGTGTCCCTCCAGTGTGCGCAGCAGCAGTCCGTTCTTGGCGTCTCTCACACTGATGGTGCTGTCGTAGGAGCCGACCAGCAGGATCCTCCGGGCCCCCTCCTGTGACGAGGCCAGACAGCTCACGGCTCGCGGCCCGTGGCACTCGAACACATCCATCTGCTTGTTTGTCTAAACAAATAATTACAAAATAGAAATGAAAGCTACAGGACAGAGACTGTCACTTTTACTACCTTTTCTCCCCAAAGTTAGCCAATAGAGCTAAACACATTTTATAACATGACGTATTTAAAATTAGCTTTTAAAACAGATTTTTCCTCAAATGTAAAAAAAAACCCAAAACATTAAATGTGCATTAAATATCAACTTCATGCTTATAATCTAACTGCAATAACATGCACATAACATTCAGCGCAAACTGTTGCTATATATTAGCAACCAAATAACCGCGTTACATTTACAGTAATAACAGTATTACTGTTGAAGTTGTGGCTTTCTGACTACTTCATGCAGTGCACGTTTCACCTTGAGGTTAAAGGTCACCACTGTGCCGTTTGCCAGACCAGCGTACAACATCTTCCAGCGACTGTGGAGGCAGAGGACTCGGTCTGACAGAGAGAACTGCTGCTCCAGTTCTCGTGTCTGTGGACATGAAACAACATGAGTCCAGTGCCTCCTGACACTCTTCTTCCATGTCCCATGATGTTGACAGTAAAAACTTTGGACTCAACATGCATCACAAATAAGACTATACAATTTATGGTTAATAAAAGAGCCCAAATCAACCAAGACAAACACAGAACGATTCATTTACTCATTGAGGACTGTAAGGATAATAAAGGAAAGAAGATAAGTGTTTTTACCTTAAGACTGTAACAGCGGATGGTCTGGTCACTGGAACCAGAATAAAGGCGATGATGCAGGCAGGGAGCCGCAGACACCAACAGGCAGCTCACCTTGGAGCTGTGACCCTCAAACACACCAACACATTTATGACTCTGCAACAAACACGACAAAAAACACAAGTTTGTTTGCGTGTTGCATTCACAGAAAAATAGGAATTAGCACAGTTTTGGCTCCAACAAGACATCCAAACACCTTATTCACCAACACTCACCACCAGGTCGAAGGCTCTGACAGTCCGGTCTCCTGAGCATGTGTACAGCAGCCCGTTGTGGATCTGCATTGCGTTCACCGCCTCCTGGTGGCCCTCAAACACACCCTCAGTGGGCAAATCATCCTCCCCGTGGTCAGATGACACATCTGTGAAGCATGAAATATAGACAAATACACACATAAGCACAAAGATAAAGAGCATTTTGTATAAATTAAATTTGTTTTCAGTTTATAAATGATATCAGCATATCTACAGTAGTCGGTCACTGGAAATAAACTGCAGAGGTTTCTAATTCTCTGTTGTTTTAAATGTAGAAAGAAATTCATTTTTGCTCAACTTGCAAATATACAGGATCTAGTTTATATAAGGTACTTTAAATTTAACAAATGGCCTCTAATAAATTTCCTACCAATAATTTTCTAGGTGTAGAGTCAGAGCGTGAATGTTTTCATGAGGGGTGGACCAGCAACCGGTATGCCTCAGGTTAAATATACACATTCTCAGAAGGTTCTGTCCATTCATCACTGGACTCACTGAAAGTCAACTAAACAGCTCTATTAATATCTTGCCCATAAAAAGTAATTTGGGAACTCCAGTCTATTTTAACCTGGTCAAGGAGTATAACATTTCTAATTCTGGCTGCTCAGATCACGGTTTGATTTTATGTCTGATTATGCATTTAAATTTGAAAACTACCAGAGGGAACCTGCACCCAGAGGTCCACGCTCATTTGCTTTAGGGCTGTTGTTCGAACAACAAATTGTGTTTCTAGGTTTTTTTTTGTATGAACGCCTCCACAGACAGATCGAGCGAGGGGAAATTTCAATAGTGCAATGCTGGAATCAGACATTCAAGCCTACCAATGAGGCAGAATACAGTGCAGAGGAGTTGTGGCGTATGGAGGAGGACGTCTGAGCAGGAAGTGCAAGAGTGACAGTGTTTTGTTATTAACACTGCAACGTCACAGTGTGAACACACACAATGCCCATTCAAGATTATCTTAGCGCATACACTGCCCAGTTTGTTATCCGGCCATGCTATCAGAGTTTAGCCTAATGTTAGTAGCTCTGTCCAGCTGTTTGTAGGACTATGGGGAATGGCCTTGGAAGGCAGCAGGCCCAGTGCATTCCCTTCCAAAGTATTTTTTTTAACTTTTAATGTGAACAACCGAGTGTAACACTATAAATTTCTTACACAAGGGAGAAAATGTGTGCCGCTATTCACATATTTAAACAATTTTCGACATGAGTAACCGTCCAGAGATGAGCATACCTGATGAGGTCTTCGTTATCTTGGGCAATGTGATGGTACCCTGAACGTCACTGTGAGGACACAAGGTAGAAAAGATGAGTGATTTCATAAAATGATCTGATACAAAGATCATAACCGGCAAAAGTGTGAGGTTCTGGCAGAACACTTGCTATCATTACATCTGACCTCTAAAATCCAGTTCTCACATCTTAGAATTTTGCTAAAGTGCATTATGCCTATGTTTATTGCATTAAAAAGTTTGACTTAAAATAACCTTTATTGTATACTCTACATATATTTTCTGTTGATATCACTTTGTACTCAGCTAAATCAGTGAGTCTGAGTTCTGATTTTTTTTTTTTTTTGTCAACGGCTGCTTCCAAAAGTCAAGAATATGTGGGAATGTGTGTGTCAAGTCTCACCTCTCGGAGGATTTACAAATGTCCATGTCACTGGTGGAGGTGACCTCGTTGCAGGCCAGGCTCTGTGGCTCAGGTCTGAGGGCGTCTGGGACCTGGGCTGGAGGGGAAGCTGGAACCAGGGCATCCATGAAGGGCTGCTGGCAGGCTGCAGTGACCTCCATGCTTTCTTCTGAATCTAAGTTCAACGTGAGTTCAGCGGGGGCCACCTGGGGAAGCTCCACCATGTGTCTCGGGGACTTGGGGTCTGCTGTCTCATGTCTGATGGTTGGAAAAGGCTGCCTACAGGCCTCCTCCATGTTGACATCAGCATCTCGATCTTCTGAAGGCTGAGTGGAGGTGCTGACCTGAGAGCCTCCACTTGGTCTCCTGCGTGGTCGAAGCCACCTCGGCCTCAAGGCCTCTCCATCTAACTCTGTGTCACTGCTCTCAGGCTGCTCTGTCCCCTGCGCCTTCTTCAGCACCTTCCTCTTCTTCAGCTTCCTGACACGCTTTCCATTCCTCAGTTCAGATGGAGAGGCAGGCATGTTGAGAAGGGAGGGGACTGAGGGGGGCTCAAAGGACTGTGTGGCTGCACAGTCAACAACACTCCCCACCTCTGAGTCCCTCCTGCTGGGTGAGAGCTTTATGGACGGTTTGAAGTCAGGCAAAGAGGTTAGACAGTTCCTTGTTGCCTGTATGGACTTTTCCACTGTCTCAACTGGTCCTGTCAAGCTCTCTTTGCGGTCTGCAGGCTCGCCAAAGTTCTCCCAGTTATATTCTGTTTGGGACAGCTCAGGCTTTCTTTCAGGAGATGGCTGGGCATTAAGGGCAGGATCTGCAAGAGTTTCAGATTTTAAATTTTATTGACATGAACACTGAACAGAGCATTTTCCCTGTTTTCCCATACTGCACTTATCTAAATGTAAAAAATCTTGCAGGTAAAATCTATGATTGTTTATTGGTAAGTGTGGTCAAGGCAGATGGCCGCCCACCATAGAGCCGGGGTCTGCTCCGAGGTTTCTGCCTGCTAAAAGGCAGTTTTTCC
>JBBPCS010000141.1:174937-260488 GCA_037974645.1 Hollardia meadi
CATGTTAAGTGTCATGAGATAACTTTGTTGTGAATTGGCGCTATATAAATAAAATTTGATTTGATTTGATTTGTTTAGACGCAGATTATAAATAAGATGAACATTTCCTATGATTTAAGGCCAGGACATCTTGGCAGAAAACTGTTTTTAAACGTTAAAGCTCCACGGGGTTGTGAGGTTCTCTTGTAAACTAGAGTTGCAACTAACAATTATTTTCACAGTCGATTAATCCGTCAATTATTTTCTCAATTAATAGATTAGTTGTTTGCTCTATAAAATGTCAGAAAATGGTGAAAAAATGTCAATCAGTGTTTTACAAAGCACAAGATAATGTTCTCAAATGTCTAGTTTTGTCCACAACCCAAATATATTCAGCTTACTGTCATGGAGGAGTAAAGAAACCAGAAGATTTTCACTTTTAAGGAGCTGAAAAACATATAATTATCAAACAAATTGATTATCAAAACAGTTGGCAGTCTTCTAAGGTACGCCTTAGAAGACTGCCAACTGTCCATCAGTGTTATAGCATGAAAACTTGCTTTCTTTCTATTTTATGCTCATGAATGCATCATTTAGACCTGAATAGACTGAATGATGTTACCTGGTGGAGAGGCAGCAGCAGGAGCGGCCTGCAGCTCCGGAGTGGTGCTGTGAGCAAAGTGGCTTATATCGTCCACAGGGTCCAGCTCCGAGCTGACATAGACAGGAGACTGAGGCTCCTGCTTGATCGCTACAGGCATGAAGGGAAGGCTGGAGGATGGAGGGGAGGCACACTCAGCAGGAGGACTTGGACTGGGGGCAGCAGCGGTGTCCATGACAGAGGACAACGTAATGGAAGAGGGGATTTGTGGCTCAGCTTCTCCTGAATTAATCTTCTCTTCTTTCAGTTTGACCTGAGGCGCTTCCTCCCGACTACCTATAGGAAAATCACACAACAAAAATTTAATGTTTATTTCAATTATGTTGACTGCACTCATCATAGGCCACTCTAGAAAAGAGCCGGAAATGTGATGTACTGTACGACAACTACAATAATAATAACAACAACTAGTGTTACGCTCTAATAGTTCTGATATGAATTGGTTTGGTTACCATCAATTCATTTTATAAAACATAATTTCACGTGTTTCATACTAAGACATGTCCATACCTTGCATCCCTTTTAGTAACTCGATGCGCTTGTTCCTTAGTATGTTCATCTCTCCAGTCATCTGAGTAACACAAAATCAGAAAGCAAATATTTCTTCTTGTAAGTTGGTTAATATTAAGGTGATTACTGACTTAGGAACATGACATGAAACTGACACGAAGAAAAAAAAGGGACTATAAGCTGTGACTGAATATGAATAAACTTATTTAACTACAACGATCACAACCAAACTTTCGTTCAGTCTCACCACACATACGGTTCTCTGAGTGAAAACACTCTCTACCCAGTTACAATGTCCATGCAGTATAACTTTTAAGACTGTCCTACAATGAAAGTTAAAAGTACAGTCTGTCATTTTTGGACATTCGTCACTACCTCAACAATAGAAATAATCAAACAGCTGACAAGACAACAAATACTCGCGGAGCTCAACACACTGTGGACGTCTGCTTCAACTGCACTAGCCCCAAGATTCAGCAACACTCTGAAGTGTAGTGGTTTATAAACACACCCCTTTTTTTACCTGCTGTTTAACCACCATGAGACGCTGCACCTCCAGGTAAGCGGCCTGCAGTGTCGCCCGGGCCTGGATCAGGCTGGTGTCCACAGTCTGCAGGGAGCGACTCAGCTCTTCCTCTTGCAGAGACACAGCCAGCAGCTGGTCGATCTGTAAGCGCTCTGCACAAAGCCAGAAAGGTGACTTATGAAGGACTTATGAATCATCAGTGGCTTGCACAAACACAACCCAGAGTTTCATGTAGTCTTTTGTCATCTTAGAATGAATTTAGCACCAAGACATAATGATGGCTGAAGCTGTCAAATCATTCCACCAAAATTATTAGAGATAATAAAGACAATAAACAAAAACATATACATTTCACTCTGAAAGTATCAGTTAAATAATACTGTAAATATACACGAGTTCATTAATGCAACACAACTTATAGATAACTAACCTTTTTTGGATTTGACCTTCCTCCTTTTATTATTGTGATCCAAACAAGAAGTCTCTGCACTTGGAACATCCTAGAAGGCAGAAAGAAAAGAGTCAAACTCTGCTTGTTTTTATTAAAGTAGACACATCAAATACTCCAGAAACTGAACTACTATAACACTGTCAGACCCAAGTATCAAAATTGATGCAGCAGAGACAGAGATACCGGTCTTCCTGATAAAAACATTGTGCCTACATTACCCACAGTGCAACTTAATTGCCCACAATTTGGTCAGAGTTGGGCTACAGAGGTCTAGTAAACTCCACACATTTTTTATTTTAGCCGCAACCGACACTGACTGAAGCTACATCACTTGAAGGTATTTATCAGAGGCAAAAAAGGCATCATACAACTTTTTCACATATACAGTAGTACTCACCAAGACCTGTAAACAGACGTTAATTTGTAAAATCATCGAGTTCCCCTTTAAGACTGTTCCCTTTACTCACCCTAGCTGCTCTTCGCCTCTTTCCTGTTCCCTGGCCGTCGTACTGCTCCGTCCCCGAACTGCTGTCCCCGAGCACTGAATCACACCGCTGGAGGGCCGTCACTGTCGATGTCGTTAGTTTGTCTGGCTGTTTCTGTGCTTTAGCCTCAAACTCACCAAACATGTTCTCTAGCTCTTTCTGACACTGATTATCTTTGTTCCCTGAAACAGAGGATCCCTGCTGCTCTGAGCTAAGCCCTTCTCTCTGTGCCGTCTCCTGTGACATCAGGGATGTAAACAGGGAGTGAGTGGATGCAGGGGCAAGGCTGCTCTCTGATAAGGAGCGTTTTCGGGAGGTGCCTGAGGTGGAGATGTCCATCAATGAGTCCCACTGGAAACCCTCTTGCAGGGGAATGTCATCCTCCTCCTGGCTCTGGTCCTCCTGGTCTAATGGCACCATCTCTATCCCAAATCTGTAGGACAGTAGACAGACAGAACATAACGTGAGCTTGATGTAAATGAAATCATAACATGGAAAGAATGTATTACTTCAAACTCTAACAGTAACATCAAAATTTCACCTTGGCATGCCTTTTCCTTTGTCTTGCTTCTTCCTGACCTCCTGATATACCTGCTCCCAGTTCACATTGCGTCGAGATCCAGAGGAGCTGATGAGCTGCCGTACAGTTGGTTTGAGCCCAGAGTCTTTCTCTGTGTCACTTCTCCGCGACTCACTCAGGTTTCGCACCCGTCTGGCAATGTTCAGGTTGGGCTCGTGGCCACCTGGTTTGCTCTTGGCGCTGATGTGTTTTGTCAGGTCACGTTTTAAGACAGGAGGGAGGTCAAGTTTGGACAGACTTGATGTGTTTGACCCTGACAGCAGCTGTGCTTCACCAGCTCTGGAGGTGTCACTCTCTGAGCTCTGCCCCGCTTCAACAGCCTGCATTGCTTCCTCAGGGGCCACTGAGCAGGTTTCCTTCTCTTTCTTCCTGATCTCTTCTTCTTCTCTGCTTGAAGCTGCTGGTTCTGAGCTCTCCACTGTAGAGGTGCTAACTTGAAATGATTGGAGAAACTGGCTGCTGTCTGAAGATTGCAAAGCAGGCTTTTCTGGCCGAACTGAGTTAGGTAAATTTGGTTTAGCTGCATTCTGCCTACAGCTGTTTTCTTTGTTCACTCCAATCTGACTCTGTACATGATTCCTCTGCTGCTCCTCCACAGTGTGCTGTGCCATTTCAATCCTGTTGTTTCTAGAGCTTTCCAAAGAGCTCCTCTTTTCTGCCACAATCTGTCTGGTTTTCTTGAACGTTTCTGGGAGCTGTCGATCTTGCCTTGATTGAAGGGGCCCACTAGGTGGAGCCTGGGGACTGAATCCACTCTGCTTCGATGTTGATTTTGATTGTGCATGTGCTTGTACTGTACTGGAGGTCTTGGGGAGTTGAGCTCCACTGCTGAGACCAAAAATTGAGGACATCTTCTGATCTTTAGGTAGCAACGACTTATTTGCCTTCTGACTGGAAGAACAAGATGCAAAGTTGTGGTGGTCATCTCTCTGAGCACTGCTGCTTCTACTGCCACTGCTACTCTGATCTCTGGGTTTGGCTTTGGGGCTTGTTGTGCGCCTCCCTTTCTCTTCCACACTTTGCCCACTTGAAGTCAACCGCCCTGGTTTCTGTTCAGGTCGGGATTGCCTGTTAAAGGCTCTGGTTTCTGGTGCCTTGTCTGGTCTCTGGAGTTTGGGGAATTTGGGGTACTTCTCAGATGAGTTTGGATTGGTATCCTTATGGGGTACAGATTCAAAACCCTTTGCGATTGGATACGGTGACCAGCGACAGGCTTTGTCCAGCTTCGGGTTGCTACCAAGGGTCTTAGAGTTCTTATTACTGTTGTGGTCAGGTTCTGCTCTTTGTTCCTCCCCATTCTGAAGCCCATCACCCTGTTGACCTCCCTGGCCATTGTATGGATTTTGAAACTGGTTAAGAGCCTGGGCAAAGAAACTGGGTGGAGGTGGATACATAGAAGGAGGCCCCACAAGGCTCAGGGGCCGGCCCCTTTGTGAGTTCTGGGAAATATTGTTTCGGCCATAGACCCCGTTACTACTGCCTCCGTTGCTGAGCCAAGGCAGTCGATTTCGTTGATTGCCATAAAATGAACCCTGATCCCACTGCTTGTTGCCCCAACCTTCCTGGCTATGGAAGCTCCCACCAGCAAACTCTCCAGACGCCCATTTCTGGAAGTTGGGAGGCTCCTGAGCATGCCAGGTGGCGCTCTTTCCCTGACTGTGGTGCCAGGGTCGTGCCTCCCCGTCTCTGGGATTATATTGGTTGCTCCTGTGCCAAGAACTTTGTTGACTGGGTCCACTGAACCCATATGATGGCTTCTGCCAAGAACCATCCAGCCGGTAACGCTCCTTAGCTTCCTTTAACCTCCGCTGAAACTCCTCCTTTCTCTTTCGATCTTCCTCTTCTTTTGCCAGCTTTGCAGCGGCAGCCTCTTTCTCTTTTCTACAAACAAAAGACAGATATATCTTACAAATGTATTGCATTAACTTCCCTTCATAATGTCATGGAATGCCTCTAGAATCAGGCAGTGAGTGTGCATGGTAACTTGAAGGAAAGCTCATTGGTCAGTTGTGAGGATGTTTGTTAGAACCACAATGTCCAAACAACAAACGTACAAAATTCAAAACTAATCAAAAAAGTGATTATTTCTGTATTCACAATGGATCACATGACTTTTCGAGTTGAAATGGGTAGCTTGTAGTGATGAACACACAGAAAATTATCACCCAACTCTGCCGTTCTCTTTTAGCTCTTCAGAGAGTTTTAGAATCTTTAAGCTCTTTGTTTTGGTTTTTCCGGGCTGTAACTGTTCTGGTTCACTCTCATCACAAGACTGTTTCAAAGAAACACTTTTTCACTGCTTATGGTGTATGGAAAAACATGCATATGACTCAATATATTGAGGATCTATTATTATGTGTGGCTCTGGGAAAAAAAATAACATAACTGATGCCTAAAGGAAAGCTGGAAGTTTTAGGAAATATCTGGGGGAGCTTCATAGAGTTTATGAGTAAATTATCAATAAAGCCTAAGACTGGGGTGGGGGTGGAGAAATTAGAATAAGATTATAAAGTGGAACAGCTCATGTTATCATCAAGACTTCTGTATTCTGTATTGACCGTAACATCTGTATATTTACCTCTGTTTTAATTACTATACCTTTCCTTTACTTCTGTATCTATTCGATGGTATAATGTAATTGCCGTTAAGACTGACTGAGTTTAATTTCTAATATGTAATGTTTGTTATAATTGACAACCCCAATAGAAATATTGTTTTAAAAAAACAGCTGTGCAAAAAGGCAATTATTTGTAAGAAAGTTTGCCTTTTCAACTTAAAATGTGATATACATTTTCTAAGTTAACACAGCTTGTTTCTGCTGCCTCAAAAGTGGCAAAAAAATAGTCCTTGGCTGCAATGGTAAACTGCATAAAAATCTATATTTCAGATACACTGCAATCTGTTTTGACAAGACTGTCTAGCAACCACATCTCTTGGCCCACTGTTGTCAGGTGTCAAAGGTTGGTTCACAATGTGACCGACGACACTGACCTGCAGAGGGAGAAGATCTGACACGTGACAAGCTCACAGCTGATTTCCAGCTTTCGCCTTCAACAGTCTTGACACAATCCTAAAACCACCATTACATATCATATCTATGGAATTTAGTCCAGAATTGAGAGCATCACGGGGTCGGAGAGAAGGTTTTTGGATGTATTTTACTATTGCTAGAGGACTGTAAACTTGAGGCAGCATGTGTCAGAACTTTGTGAGAGCAGTCGTACTTTTTTTAGGCTGCAGTCCTGACATACGACTCCAGACGCAGCTCAACTTGAAGCAGCAGCTAAAACAGGCCTGTGAGCACCACTGAGCAAAATGTGACTATACATGGCGCATGTACACACAAAACAAGCGCTCATGAGCTATCACTCATCTTTACATTTGCGGTTAAATCATAAATATTATAGACATAGTGTTGAACAGTAAATCAAAGAAATATTGGAATGGAAATATTTCCCACTGAGGCTGAGTTTTATAAACGGCAATATGTCTCCAGTGACCAAATCCCATGATGACAAATATAAAATATGATTTGTTTTACTAATAAACATCCAAAAAAACTGTAATTTCTCATATTACCAACACAAACAATTTTTTTAAATTATTATAAGCACCAAAAAGTAAACATTTTTGATAAAAATTTATGTTTTTATCAATAAACAAGCATTAGACAATCTTTTTTTGTTGTTTTAAAGCAACATTACTGACTATTCAACAGCATGACTGTCTTACCTGATCTGTTCTTTTCTCTTCTCAATCAGATCCACCAAAACCTGATCGAAGTAGTCCTCTTCACGATCCTTCCCAGCATGCTTTTGTTCCGCAGCCTCCACATTCTGCTTGTGTGTGGGACTGGAAATGTGGCTGGCATAATCAGTCAGGCTCACCACCGTTACCTTGCACACTCTGCACTCGTGTCCGCAGTCCCTGGGGAGGGAAGGTGAGAGCGGGCGTTCAATGGTTCCTTCAGGCATTGTTCTGATCTTAGTCTGGTTTGGTTTTTCTTGCCTGCAGAGCCTGCAACAACGCAATCTGGCTCTACTTTCTGTTACTTCAAAGTCAAAATAAAGTCAGGAAAGGAGAATACTCAACAATCCTTAGAACATAACTTGTCCAAATTCTCTATCTGTCACAGATCAGGAGGTGGCTAACTTATAATTTTCTCTTGTTAAAAATAAAATAAAAATCTTTATCTTCCTGATCTTGTCTTCCCTTTTCTTCAGCAGGCCATAAGTGGCAGGGCAGGAGGAGCAGTCAGGCTGGACCCAGGCAGCATGCTAATCTAGCTGTTTATGTCCAGCCATGCAGCATAGCACTGGGACGTGTGGAGGGGAGAGAGGCACAGAGCCCTCTGCCTAGTGCGCTTTCATGATGGTGTCCACTGCGCTCTGAGACTCTACAGAAGGCAATGTCTGTATTTGACCACACACTTCTCTCTGAGGGCCAGGATCCAGCCCCCCTTCAGACCAGCATGTGCTATTAAAACAGGTCTGAGCATCCTGCTGACCAATCCCAATCAAAGCCTGTGTAACTGGAGCCTTGTGCAGCTGCTCATAGCCTCTGCTTCAAAACCTCTCCCAAGTATGTCATCTTGTGATTCTGACAGGGGCAGTGACTTTGCTGGCTCCTTCTCAATTTCTTTTTCAAATCTGTGTCATGGCATGCTGCCATTCTCTGACCTCCCGTACAATTGGCAAACTCTTCATCAATGAGATAGGGTTACTTTTTCTTTTTGACACATTACTTCTCAACCTGAATAAGTAATGACAAATTATTTTGCTGAAATTGCAATTTGTAAGTCGGCATGGACCTCATGTAGAGCTGTATCAAGCTGTAGCTAAAGTTAAACTTCAGCCTTCCCAATCTTGGAGAGGCAGTTTTCACCATGCACTCTTGTGAAGCTGAATACTGATACTGAATACTGTACTAATACTATACTAAGATGCCATCTTTGCATATCAGTGTTTATATGAAATCCCAATAATTTAACAACAACTCAGGCCTTTATCAGCATTTGCTCCCCTCCAGATTCCTCCATCTCAGCGACAGGCCACATACTTTTAATAATCTACACGAGAGTCACAAGATGGCCAGTTGCCTTCTATCGGTCATGCCTGTTGTTCCGGAGAGATTGTGTCTAAATATATATGCCACAGTTGAGACAGCTGCCCATATATCCACTTTCCTGATAGCTGTGATGAGCACGTGCCCGTGTACACACGTGCCTCATGACCCAAATAAATCTGGACAAAACTCTTAAAACAAAGTCAAAGCTTTTGTATTAAAAGTGCTTGTTTATTTAAAAACAGCGTTTTGAATAAGGTGTAATTATAGTACAAATTATGATACTTAATATTTTGCTAAATGCTGTGGCGCCGATTACATTCTGTCTTACTAATTTCAATGTCAAATTTCGAGTCATGATTTGTAATTACATGCTATTTGTGCTTATTGTTTATTTTTGGAGAAATGTAAACAACAACTCACCGGCCTTTGAGCTTCTCCAGCTCACGGTGGTGCAGCATACTTCTCATGTGCTCATCCATCTCCTGCAGACACACATTGAAAATAAAGCTTTTCTTTTAGGCATCCATAACTGTGTCAATTTCCTGCGAGTTTGCTTATTGAAAAAAATTCTCCTATTTTAAAGCTTTCTTAAAAAAACAAAAAAACATCTCCTTTTTTTAAATTTTTAAACAAAGGAAACACACAACTATAACAACCACCCCCCACCCACAAGAAAATGTACATCACATAAATAGAAAAATATTTTAGAACCATTTCAGTCACACTATATACCATAAATCATATAAGTAAGTAAGTAAGGTATAATTAGATATAATAAGGTATCTCCTTTAAATCACAGTTCAAGGACAACCTGGACATGGACAGGACCAAAACATATGTGCATGTGTAGCTGGAGCTAGATGACATCTGTCACAGATTGATTCCACATCTCAGTAAATCTTCTGAAAGAAGTACCTTTGTAAGATGGGAGCGATGACTCATTTTACATTATATGAGCACTGTCAATGTAGCCTGAGCTCCATAATGTATCAAATTAAATCATATAGTATTTATACATTTATAGAGTAAATCATGTTTGAGGGTGAATTACCTGCTTGGAGGCATGGACTGTTTCACAGAGGATGCACTTTCTGTCTCTCTCCATCTTGTGGAAATCAGCCCATTACTGTCAATAGAGAGAAATTAATAAAAATAAGATGACTCATCGATCACAGCTCTGTAAAACCATCCTGAATTATAAATATAACAGAGAGTGTGGCGAGTGTGGTTGAACTTTAGTTCGATTAACTATTCAAAAATAATTCAGCGCAGTGCATGCATTGTATGTTTGTAGCTGAGCTCTCAGCAACAACTCAGACTCATCAAACCAACACAGTAGAGGGAGCTCAAGGCTCATTTTCTCTGAACAACACCTAGCTATTGAACAATATGCCTCAGTACCACAGCCTAAATGCCAGCACAGAGTTCAACCTGGACACTGGTCTAATTCCAGTCTGCTGATGGAGCAACTCTGTGTCCATGAGCAGCAGAGCCACGGCAGCATCAGGGCTATGTCTGGACTTGTTTAAAGTTGACTAACAGGGTGGGAAACTAGCGCCAGCCACAAGTCACAGGTTGGTGTAGTTACGCCTGGGGCTGTTAGGATTTTCTTACATCAGCCTCACCTTCTCAAGATGCAACAGACCACATGGAGACCCTGGTTTTACAGGTTTATACATTTTGGGATAAATAAAAAGTTCAAAGAAAAGTTTCAAAACACTTTGTCCTCTTCATAATAGCTTTGAGGCTGTCTAAGACAAAACCATAACAAAAGAACCAAAGGAAAAGGAAACATCCCTCCCATTTCTATTGTCGAAGTTTCGGGAACTGAAAGGTAAAATCTGAAGCTAGTTTTGGTTCAGGTGCAGGATGAAGTGAAATCAATTCATGAAGAGAAGGGCTGTGAATTGGCCAAAAACCTGACAATATGATACATATCACGATGCAGAGGTCATGATTCAATATACTGTGATATATTGTGATACTGTTTCATAGGCCTGTGTTCTTTACATTAGCGATACGTGCTTACTTCTTCTGTCTCAGTTGACATGGAGTGGAAGAGTCAAACGGCTGAAGATGGATTACAAAACAGCCATCTAGCAGTCTGAGATTTAAACACAACGTAAAATGAACTGCAGCCACAGATACAGAATCACACACAAAAAAAAGTGATACTCGAGTGTATCGATATTTTCTTACACCACTAAAGAATCTGCACAATATTTTGGTCACATACCCTCTTCAGACAACATTTAGAGCTGTTTGAGTTAGAGAACCTCATATGAACATGTTCTTTTTGTAACTCAAATGGCTTGTCAGGGGTTTTTGATCAGAATGGGCCTTTGGGGGGTGACAACGCACAACAGTAAGCATGATTGGTCTGCAAACCAACTATCCTCACTATCCCTCTGCTATCTATTCTCAATTATGATTCCTCATTTTGACAGTGGCAATTTTGGGGGGACTTTGGTGGGGGGTGACTAAAACCTCTTTGAGGGTTAGCAACAATTTTTCTATTCAGGAAAAACCCTCCTCCTAACAAAGACAAAGTTATCACAAAATAGAAAAACTAGTAGTCTATCCTTCCTATAAGTCAGCATGTAACAAGGCTAGGTTTTGTATTTGTTTGATCTGATGGAAGCTAATTATGCTTCAGATTGAATTTACAAAAATATACATACATCTGGCTTTATTCTTAGAATTTAAAGTAGTGCTTTGCTCCCATTTGTCTAAGGCACTATTTTCTTATCTTTACCATATTGAGTGAATCAAACAGCAAAGTTTAAGATAGAATAAGTCTCAGAATGACCATGGGTAAGGTCTGGATCCCATATTCCTCAGTAGTTAAGAGTATATTCTGTTTATGACATAACAACATGCCTCACAATACCTCCGTCACCATTTCTCTTCACTCCAAAAGCACCAGAGAGGGCAGCTATTTATAGTATTAGTGTGATTCATGGGTCATATTCCCTCTCTGTCACTGTATCTCTAGGGTGAAGCATGCAGGACAGTGCAAGATACCAAATTAATAGCTAAAGACTGATATTAGCTACTGATGGACCGGTAAATGTTTGTAAGCAGACAAGGGACAGAGGAAAATGTTTAATGTAGGACTACATTAAAGTGTTTAATCACTACAGAGCTTTAATCTGTAAAACTCATGCATTACTTAAACTAAAAGGATAGCTGTCTTGAACTTTAAAATATAAGTGAGATGACAAAATCTAACTTAAGGTTCAAAGCTAATTAGCACAAAGTGGTGCAGAATTATAAAGAGGCAATAAAATAACGTCTGCACAAAGCTGTTTAACTTAAGTAGCTTGCTCAGTTAGCTGGCTAGCGGTTCACTTGATGCAGAAGTTTATCAACACAAGTTGCCCAACATATAAACAGTTTCGATGACAATCTGACGTTATAAAGCAAGCAAAGTTAGTCAGCTGATACAACTACTCTTACTTTGCAAGTTTATGACAATTAAAAACTACATTGTGAATAACTTGGTCAGTTAGCAAGGGTTGGGTCCTTGTTTGTTGTTAGCCTAGCTGTAGTTAGCTGCTAAATTTTATTACCGTGTGAATTACAGTTTTTCCTTTATAATTGGATCGAAAAGCAAACACAAAGATTAGCAGACATGCGAACCACACTCCAGGTAAAACTAACGTTAAATTCAACAGTTAAGTAAAATATATAACCTAGTTAGCTAGTAGGATAGCAACCTAGCAACAGCATGCTAGCGAGCGACACCAACGCTAAGCCAGTACAGCTAAAACACAATGTTTTCATACTTTTTGGATACCGATGAATGACTTTTGGCTACCTTTATAACATCCAAATGTGTGTGGGACTAACGTTACTGCATTTTCTCATCCACCGCTGAAGCTAATAACATCTCCACCGCTGAAGCTAACAACATCCTCCTCCTCGACCCCAAGCTGAACTATAACCCAGGATGCATTCAAGAACGTCCCTGTTCAGGAAAACCCCACACCGAGTTCAGTGTTGCCTAAAATTTTTGATGCAGCTGTCCAGTTTTAGTTAGTTTTGTAAGTTTTACAAGTACAGC
This sequence comes from Hollardia meadi, assembly GCA_037974645.1. Taxonomy (NCBI): domain Eukaryota; kingdom Metazoa; phylum Chordata; class Actinopteri; order Tetraodontiformes; family Triacanthodidae; genus Hollardia; species Hollardia meadi. The sequence continues at coordinate 187,263 of JBBPCS010000141.1, forward strand.
AGGATAGTAGACGATTTTACTTTACTTTATGAGGATAATCGTCACTTATATGCCCTTGAAAATTGGAGTTGGGTTCACATTTATGCACAAATATAACTGATGTGTGTACTTACTTGGCTGCATGTTGGCTCAAGATAAAGCTGATAATGACTCAAGTGTAAAATAAAATCGAATTTTATTTTCCAAAATTTCTAAAAACAGAGGGCGTTACAATAATAAACATCAAAACAATTAATACACTGATATATTTTTACATTATGTTAAAATCAAATAAAAACAGTAGTAAGAAAAAGTTCAGCCATGGCAGATGTTGCCTTAACACTAAAAAATAAACAGCAGATCACACTGAAGGGAGAATAGTTAATCCCTTTAGAGTTATCAATATAATTCTAATGCCTTTGTGACGTGATATGTTCTTGAAAAAAGTAGGACACAAACATAAAATACTCAGCAATATTCCCTTTAGAATAACGTTATACACATGAGAATCAATTTTTTTAAAAACAGCAACATTTTGTCCAAAGTTCACAGTTTTATACATGAAACAGCCATACCTTTAAAAAGCTCTCAAACCATAACAAAGTGTCTCAGCCATTACATTACATGTGCACAAAGCTACATTTCCAGTAATTTTTAAGAAAATATATATGAAATACCTCCTTTTGAAATGCAACTTTAAAAAAAAAATCACTCCATTCTTGTCAAACGGACCATTTTTTTTAACAAAATGAATAATTCAGCAGTAATATTCAGTTACAACATATCACTGTGAGATATGTTATGGATTAACATTCCTTAGTGTTGATAAACCTTACCACTGATTGCAAAATGGGTAAAGTAGTGACCTCAAAAAACACATCTCAGATAAAACTCAGATCACTTGGTTGATTTAGATATTGTCAGATGGTGACATTGGTTCAGTTATCGGTTACTTGGTTCAGTTCCCGCGCTTTATCCCTCAGGTGCCTCTTTCGCATCCTGATTGTCCACTGAATAGTGAGTTTGGCAAAATTAGCAGCCTTGAAGAGAGCCATGAAGACCCCGCAGAGAATGGCTATAGAGCTCCAGGGATTTGCCGTCACTATCTGTTTGGAAGTGAGAAAAGTTTTTTTATAGACCTATATGGACCAGGTAAATTTATAAGGAGAATATAATGTCTTACCAGTTTGATTTCTTGTATATAAGGATCCCGCCATTCAAAGACAACAAAAAAGAGCTGATTGATTTTCTCTGATTCGGGCCTGTGATCATTGAATTTCACCACAGCTGACTAGAAAATCCAACAAAAATAATTGATTTAATGCTTTTAAACTCAATGTTCATCATATATGCGAGTATGTGTACACAGTTTGGATATAAGGGTGAGCAATCTGGACCTGGTCAAAAAATAATATCACAGTCTATTTAATCACAATCATGATCCACGATCTAAATTGCGATCTTTTTTCTCAAATTTGAACTGCCCTGTAGACGCCAGACTTGAGGTAGCCAATTACATTCTCCATTTGCCCCAATTGAAACAAAATATAGCATTAAAGATAGTTCTTTTTTGGCACAAGTTTCTCATCCGCCATGCCACAAGCTATAACTCACGTTGTTCAAGATCTATTACGATTTAAAAATGTCAGATCGGCCAACCCTACTCGGACGTAAATACCTCTTGCCGGAACTCAACAGCTTCACTGCTTTTCCCAGACGTCTTCACTAAAGACATCTTGACCCAGGTTCTGAATCCTCCAGAGAAGGTCCACGTGGAGCAATTCTTCTCGCAATCATTCATAAACTCTGATTTATTTGGACTAGAGAGCCAGAAAACATGTGGTTAGTAGCAGCAATGTTATTAACAAAGGAATCAGGCATTGTCAAATAAAACAACACAAATACATTTTTTTTACCTAAGAAATGCTGCTGCCTCAGAAACACTGCTTTATAAAGTCTGTCATAACTTGAAGAGACACACTCTGTAATAATGCCCACTTTATAAAGAGCATTCAGATGATATTGTTGATAAGTTTTCCTCTTGTACAATTTAATCTTCACAGTATTCAACAAACTGTGTTTTTAGCAGCTGTTATTTGGTCTCAGAGCATCATCCAGAGGGCCGCAGAGGCAGCGGCACTGCCAAATGGTTAGATTATTATAATTATTTCATTATTATATTATATACACATACCGGTCAGCAACAACATTAAAACCACTTACGGTTAAAGTGAATAACATGGATCATCTCGCTACAGTGCAATATTCTGCTGGGAAACCCTGGAGCCTCGTATTTATGTGGATGCCAATTGGAGCAATTCCTCTTGCAATCACTCATAAACTTTGATTTATTTGGACTAGAGAGCCAGAAAACACAGGTGAACACTTAAGTCTAAAAAGCAAATACACACGCTACTATCAGACTGGGCCAAACAGTTTTAATGGGTCAAATTACTCTTTGTTTCATGAGGTATGAAGTGATAGTAGCAACATTTCAGACATTTCAATGGCATTTCAGATAAGTTGACAGTCACACAATTTAAATTACACAAATACTTTCCTCTGGAATCTATGAAGCTGCCACAATATTATCTGTGTTGTGAGGCTGATACCAGAAACAGTATCTGCAAATCCTCTACGAATCACTTCAGCTATCACGCCAGTCAAACATCAAAGGATCAACACTTGTTTGCACTTACCTGTCAGTCAAGTCACTAAACTTAGCAAAAATCATGTAAGTGATGGCGCTGAAGTCCTCTCCTGTTTCATTACAACTGAACTGCATGAAGATCAACTCTTTCTTTCTGACATCAGACGGGCCACGGACCACCAGAGCTCTTTTCTGTGACAAGACAGTTAGTAGAATCTTTCACGAGAATGCAATATCTTGACAAACAACTAGTCAAGCCTAATTAATAGTATGAAATTAAAAAATTAATAACATTTTAAAATAATATTTAGGATTTGTCATAAGATTGGTTCAGCATTTAGACCACAGGCAGGATGAATAGTTGAGGATTTATTGAAGATTTTTAACATAGAGACAGACAAACAAAGCAGATGACTCAACAATGACTCAACACAAAACTGGACTGAAATACAAACTAAACTGACGAGGTGGGGTGGGTGGGGGGACTCAGGTGAGGAGAATGAGGTGAAGAAACAAGAGAACAAAAGAGGAGCTGATAGGCTGCGGAGACCCTGGGAACAGGGCGGGGCTAACGAGGCTGAGGAAGGGCAGGTGTGCAGAAAGAGCAGCGCTGGAAGCAAGGAGAGTGAAGACGAAAGGCCACGCCCACACAAATAAACAGACAGAAAGACAGATGAGCACCGTGAAACATGGGGGAATAGAAGCACGCAAGAAAACACAGAATAAATTAGTGACAGCACTGCAGTGGCCATGACAGGATTACCATTACATTCAACAACAAATTGATTTTTTTTTTTTTGTATTAATGAGACCTGTAAATCATGTCTGTAAAATCATAAGATGAATGTTTTCATGGCTGACCTCTGTTTCATTGGTAAATGGCCCAACGTATGTCACTTCTTTAATCTCACAGTCTATTTCCTGAGGCTTGCCCGGGTCCACTAAAGGTGGGATGTAGTTACGGAAGTGGTGTCTGCAGCTCAACAGCTGAGCTTTGCCAGGGTACAGAGCGATACCTGCTCAAAGAAAACCAACAAACAAACAAAATAATCGGTCATTATGTGTTGGGATTCAAACTCTATTGTGACTCAGCAAACTCTTAGACGTTTATTATGTTCATCCACTTTACATTTATACGATGCTCGGGTTCAAACTGCCCCAAAACATTCACTGTATGACATCATAGGATGGTTAAAGTTCATAATACTATAAACTTTTATCAGTCCTTTCAAAAACGTGGTTTGTAGCAGCAAGGAACGACTGCAGACACAATAATACATTACATAACATGTACTGTTAACAAAGAAATCGGGCATTGTCAAATAAAAGAACACATTGTGCTTTGTTTTACCTAAAAAAAAAAAAGCCCAACACTGCTTTATAAAGAGGCACACTCTTTGTAATAATGCCCAGTTTATAAAGAGCATTCAGATGATACAAGTGAAGTTTTCCTCTTGTACAATTTAATCTTCGCAGTATTCAACAAACTGTGACAAACTGTGTTTTTAGCAGCTGCTGTTGGGTCTCAGAGCATCAGCCAGCGGTACTGCCAAGTGGTTCGATTTTTGTGATTTTTTTTACTTTGTTTTGAGAGAGGTGGTTGGTATCGATGGGCAGTTAAATTCATGATATAGTTATTTTCTACAGTGTTAAAAGATTGCACTGCTATGCCTGAGAAAGAGTTCTATGCAGCCCTCTGGCAATATTTAGAGAGTCGGAGAATAACACCTTTGATGATCTGCGCTACAATTAGATAAACTGGAATATAGTCAAAGGTGCTTTTTATATACAGATGATTTTATCACTTACAATTCTGATTAATTTTACATTCAGAAAGTGTTAGCTTGTTAGCTATCCTCACAAACCATGGTATCCAGACAGCTAGTTTTCAGATGGCAGCATGACCTACTAATTATTAGCTCAAAGCTGTATGCTAACATAAGCCTCACACAGTTTAATTACAGTATTTCGGTGATTAAAGAAGCAGTCTGGTCACATTAAATTAGTTTACTTTTGCCATATTAAGAGTAAAAAAGAAAAAAGCGTTGATGCTCACGCATGCACGACTCACATTGTGCAGCGACTCACATCTCGTAGAGACAGACGCCATTAATGATTACACCCTATAACGAGCACATCAGGATACGATTTACACTCTTTTATTTGACATATTTTACATAAAAAATAACGAGGAGCAAAATACACGTTGCTTCATCAGATTCACTCTGTATTTGATTGCCAACAGGTGTTTCCTTAAATAATCAGGTGCTGATTATTTTAATATTTTTTGACACTTTGAGCACCACAAGTGAAGTGCCATCTAGTTCCATTAAACTGGAGAGAAGGCAGACATCTCTACAGCCGGTATCTCCAAAATTCAGCAACTCAAACCAAACAACTTAGATGGATAAATAGAACTACAGGTAAGATTTATTTAATCAAATAATAGTTTATACACTCTGGAGGGGACCAGTCTGACAAGTACTTTTACTTTTGAGAACTTAAGATGGTTTTCATGTTAATATTTATCCAGACTGCTTTTACTTAAATAAAAAAATCTAAATATTTTTCTACCACTGCTTAGCACATTGGCTGTCAACATTGATATAAATAAAGATGGACTACACGTCTCGACTTCCTCCCATTGTACAAAAATGAAGCCAAAATATCCCTGACACGAACGCTAACATCTTGCGCTAGTGACATCATTTGGAGCCAGAGTCTGCGCAGCAGCGACCGGGCAGTGAGGCCACAGTGCCAAGTTCCCAGGGCTCAGCTGTCAAACATGGTGTTTCACCCCCTTTTATTTTATAGCATCAAATAACTAATTAAAACCAAACTGATCAGAAAAATTAACACTTGAACAAACATCAGCGTGATAAGAACTACCTAAAATGACAGAAAACATCTTTGGGAAAAATTTGAGTTTTTAGTTTGGCCCATGTCCTACCTGATATCATTGAGGGGGAGGAGTTCATGACCACCAGGGGGGCGATCGAGATGTTTTGGCTTCACTTTTGGGGAGCTCTCATATTATCCATCTTTATATACAGTCAATGGCTGTAACCCACTGATCCAGTCATGGTCCCAAATTACCGTCCCCATGTATTATTCATACAAACCTGGAGGTGAAAACGAGTCGACCTCTTTGTAGGTGACAGACATAACAGGGTTGTGGAGTTTCTCCAAAAATTCTGAGATGGTCTGGTAGGCCAGGAACCCTGCCACCGTAGTCAGCATCAGGTAGATGACGATGAGCACCACAGTGAAGAAATTCTTCACACAGTTTTTACTGATTCTCCTCGATGCACTGCTTCCCTTGAGGTCATCCTCTGTAATGAAAGCAGAGGGGGAAAGTGCATGGAGGTCAATCTCACACTTAAGGCTCAAGATATTGCTTGTGTGGTTATCGTGGGACAAATTACTTAGCCTAATTAAAATGTAATAACTATGTATAGGCAGTAGTGCTAGATTATGTTCAGGTTCTATGTCAGCATTTGGTAGAATTCTCCTCCTCCTCCTCCTAAAGCAGAGTGACCGATTAAAAACGTATGAACTTGTGAGACTGTGAGATGTTTTAGATTAGAGTGTGTATCATGTTGGCACAGAGGCACAGGTCACAGGTTACCAGAGATGCTGTCATTCGGCTCCTTGTGCTCCAGGTGTCCGATGGCATCTTCAAAAAAGTCTGGGGACTGTTTGTCACGCTCAGCTTCATCATCATCGTCATCACTGAACTGTGAGGTTAGGAAGAGGACATTAAATATGGATAAGGAGTAGTGGAGGAAGTACACAAAGCCACACACAAATCCAGGCCCTGGATTTAACACTTAACAATATATATATATACAATATATACTTTTAAGATTAAGCCTCAACTTAAAAGCGCTACACTGGGTAACATAAAATGTTTCACAAGAATTCAGAACCAAGTTATTCATATTTATTATGGAGTGAACAGATGTCAGTGATCAAACTAGATTTCGCTGCGATGAAGTTTTAAACATTCTAAAATTACACTATGACATGTAATGATTACATTACAGAAAGCTATCTGACCAGAGCATGAAGATGAAAGATGTGCTTCCGGTGTCTGGTCTAAACTTGGTAAAACTGCAGTTTCGTATTACACACCCCCTGGGCTTGAAGCTATTTACAAGACAAAACTTTATTTGAAAACACTGCCTTCATCCTAGGTATTCGAACGTCACATTCAATAATGTTTAACGAAGAGTGTAACTGTTTTAAATTGTCTAGGTTTCTCCTTAATGCCTCTCAGTTCACATGTCATGTGCTCTATGGTGTGAAAAAGTATGTTTAAATAAAGGAAAAATAAAAACAAATACAAATAAATACAATAAATTGAATTCATTCCTAACTGAGCAATTAAACCAGGAATATATGGACTTTAATACCCCTAGTTTGTATGGACTATCATTTGAGCTAATTCTTCACATATATTTTCTTTCATGGAATTAGGTCACATTACATTATTTTAATGTCAGGTATTTGTTTTACATCACAAGTTATTACACACATGTATAAAAAAAAATACATTCAACAAGACAACAAATATGAGAAAAAATGCAGCTGTAGTACAACAGCAGTCAACATTTGTACTGTACTCTAATAACAGTAGTGAGACTAATTAAAAAACTAAGGCTTATAATGTATTAATTCGTGTTTTAAGCTACATTGCATTACTTATCTTTATCAGGCTATGTCAGTAGATACTCCTACAGTGACTGTTTGTTTTGTTGTGGCATTTTAAGGATTATTTTAGAGCCAGGCAGACTCAAAGAAAGAATTAAATCAGCTAATTTCATGTCAAAGGAAGCTGCTCCTAAAAGCAGTCGTCAGCTGTACAGTCACATGATGTCAACTGGACAGTTTGTGGACCCTCCATGCCGCAAGAAAGTCACAGTTAGCAAACCGGTAACTTCGGTTTCAACTGAGACAGACATCCAAGACAACATACAACAGCACTGACTACACACACAGAGGCAGAAATGAGGTTGTAAAGTTGTCTTACCTCTTGGTATGATCGAGAATTGTCTTTCCCGAGCATTCCTCTTGCACTTCTTTCAGTGACAGGAAAAAAAAACTGTTCGTCGAGGAGAGCCGTTGGGCTATTTGAGCGAAGTCTGAAAACTACTTTTATTAAATAACAGGTGCATTTTTAAGGATATAATCCCCCCTGGCCCGTGTTTAGGTCCAGTTTCTCGCTCTAAGGGGAGACTCACCACTCACCCACGGCGGGTTAGCGACGGCGATAAAAGCCCAACCCACGATAATCTACACCTACAGCCAATAGTAAACCCTGCGTCCTTGACGTGGTTTCCTCGTTTCCTCCCTTCTTCCCTAGTGCTGCCTTAAAGTGATACTCGTAAAAAATCTAGCTACACTCCAAACCCAAAGGTCACAAACAGAGCTAAAAAAAAAAGGGGAAAAAGGTGAATTGGACCCCACTAGTTTTCTCAATAAACATTTTAGGAACCTATATGTTACTTTAACGTAAAGTCTACACATCATGAATGTATCATAGAACTGGATACGGTGAGAGCACTCAGCGTTTGCCTCCAATTTTTCCAGCTAAAACTTCCCCTGCAGCCCAAAAAGCATTTACAGAGACGTCTGTAAAACGGTTGACAGGACACCCTGAACTACAAACAATGTCGATTATGACTCTTTCTATTGTGAATTTTTGATCCATGGAGGTTTGTGTAAAGTCTATGGGCCGAGCTGGGAACTCGCGGCCAGTCGCAGCGGGCGAAACAATACTGCGCATATTCAATGGGCCGCATAACCAGGAAGGAAACCCGGAAAATAGACGTTTTTTGGCGCCAGGTGAGCAATTCTCATTGAACCTGCCTAGTATGAGCCACAAAATTCTTTAAATTTATGAAACAGACTGTATTAATGGATAGGATATAGTCTCTGGTCCACACTCCGGAGCAGAAGGTGGCGGTAATGCACCCATTACGCTGGTTTCCAACCGCCGTTAAAAAAAATGAAGAAGAAGAAGAATTCTCATTGGTTTGAATAGGCGCCATCTTCGCTTCTGGTATCTAGTTATTTTATAAATCTATGTTACACATCCAATCTCTTCATCATTGTCCACCATCTCTAGTCCAGCTAACTAACTAGAATACATGTTGTAAGTTAACCCAGCTAACTGTGCAAACATGAACACTATCAATCTTCTCATCTCATCTCAAGAACCAAAAAAAATGTCCCACAATATCAAACTATACTCAATTGAATTTGATGCAAGCAAATACTTGACCAAGAAAGGTAGTTTGACAAAAACAATCCCAGCTCAAGTTCCAGTCACTAGCTTTTTTCCAAAGTTTTAAACGGACACAGTCTTGATAGTTTTCACAACTGAAAGGTCGAAATTTCATGAAATACACCTTTTGTTAAGTTTCCACATATCTTATTTATTATTCATATGTATTGTAATTGTAATTGACTGTCAATAATTTCTTCTGCGCATACACAGAGTTGCTATTGGGCGCCCGACCATTATCTCTAAAAGGTCCGACTACCATAAACGCAGCACCAACTCCGGCAGCGGCCAAGAAAAAGGGAAGTGGACCCCGCATCAAACTCGTCCAAACAACGATCCTACCATGGCAACAGCGCGAATCTGTGCCCTGTATTTTGTCCTTTCTGCGACTTTAGCGGAAGACATTAAATTAAAATATAAACCATCCACCAAACCTGTTCGATTATTCACTGAGGAGGAGCTGGGGAGATACGACGGCAGCGAGGTAAACTTTATTTTGTAGGTTAACGCACAACAGGGAGTGTTTCTGTGTATTTGAGTTTCTGTGTTGTTTGTGTGTGCAAACACACAAATGCAATATGTGATAACGATCATAACCTAACCGCTATCTGTCTTTTCCGTTGATTTTTTTCCACCTCCCTGTCTAAGGAGGGACAACCTATTTATATGGCAGTGAAAGGAGTGGTGTTTGATGTCACCAAGGGAAAAGGTAAATAAAACCCACCACTCAAAACTGTGAAAGTTGAATTAATTGATACATTGATGCCCACTAGAAAGCTTTCTAGTACCCAAGTAATCTCAGATATTGCATTCATTGCACTGTTATGAGCTAATAGTATATTTTATCCAATGCAGAGTTTTATGGAAAAGATGCACCATACAACGCCCTAGTTGGTAAGGACTCCACTCAGGCTGTGGCCAAGATGTCCCTGGACCCATCAGACCTGACATCAGATACCGTAAGATTAATGTGAACACCCACAGGCTAATGTTTCGTCCCGACACCATTACACCCACCCAATTGTCTGGACTGCAGTGATTCCCAAAGGCTGATGATGTATTTGTCATGGTTAACTCCAGTGGGCTGGGAGCACTGACATCTGACTCCTGAGTGTCTGCTGCAAAACACCAGGCTACATAATTATACTGAAACTTCAGAGTTTCCTGTGAATGCATCATACTTGTAGGCTTTTCAATCACTCTGCACTTCCATTTTTTTTTACACATTATAGACTTTTGAAAGAAATAATAAAGACAAAAACTAAAGTATTTGGGTGGGCAGCCCTTACAAAATTGTACATATGGGAACTGCAACACTTTATCACTAAGGGCTATAAACACTATTGACATCACAGAGATAATTTCTTCTAATATTTTTCACACCACCTGATTCACCTGATTAAGGGGGTGAGATGGGTGATCTTTAATGTTACCACATCTCTGAGGGACTTCTCAGGGCCTACTTGCAAAAGAGACATTGCTACGGTGGCCGAGAGAGCTCAACGCAGCGCACCTTAAGGAAACACATGCAAATAGACAAAACACAAGAAAAATAAGAAAACATCTTCATCAATTTGACAACACGTGCGCTGCAAACACTCACAACACAACCAAATAGAAAAACGCACTGTACCCCAAATTACAAATCACAAATTTACCTCAAAGGTCTTTACAGCATATGGCAGGTGCTAACGAAAAGTTGTTATTTTCCATCTTTCCATCCGCAGACGGGCCTCACTGAAGAGCAGCTGAAGTCTCTGGACAGTATATTTGAAGGCACGTACAAAACAAAGTATCCCATCGTGGGTTACACAGCGTCACGCATCCTCAACGAAGACGGAAGTCCCAACAAAGACTTCAAACCAGAGGACCAGCCTCATTTTCAAATCAAAGATGAGTTTTAGCTTCATGTTATTTATGGAGGAGCTTTTTGTTAGCTTTATGAACATTTTCTCATTTACTTGAAAAATAGAAACACATTTCATTCATATTTACTTGAACTAAAGGTTTACGTGATACTTTATTATACTGTGAGAGCTTTAATGTGCACGGTCCTCAAGAAAAAACATGTCAATACTTACTGAACTTATTTTGAAGTATATTGTGTCAACTGAGATTTAAGGTGTCGCATACATCATTATGCACAGTGAAGCTCAAACATCCAAAGTGAAGTAATGATAAGGGAAATACATTTTTGAATGAATCTAGCTTACATACAGCTGCAGTGCATTATATGTGGTTCCGGTGATAGAGCGACCTCTACATTTGTCAGAGCAATAAGAACAAATGAAGTTAATGAACATACAGAAACATTATTTAATTTTACAGAAAAACCCAAGCCAAATAAAACACTGAGTGAGCTGACGGACCAGAGAAACTAGCTAAACATCACCACTGACTTTCCGTTGAATTAGATTTTGATACCACTAACAATAATTTTATCATTGATAGCGATTAATTGCTTCATCATTTAGTCTATAAAATTTGAAATGGTGAAAAAATGCCCTGCACAGTTTTCCAGAACTCATTGTCTACAAATATCTTGTTTTTGTCAAAAAAAACCCCAAAATATTCAATTTACAGTGATTTAATGTGGAAAAATGTAAGAAGCTGGAGCCAAACAATATTTGGCATTGTGACTTGATAAATGACTTGCTATTATCAGATAAATTTTCTGTCGATCGACTATGCCATTAATTGATTTTATTGTAAAGTGTTGTCATTAAATGCACTGATTGTTTGGAATATTTATATAATTAAAAACACTGAAGCTGCAGCTCATGAGCAGAATCTGCCTGGTTTTGTTTTTGCACATTTATCATTAAAGCCTGTAAATCTCAAACTTCTCAGAGTTTGTTTCACTTGCACCAAAAACATGGTGCTATCTTGTAGGACGTTATCTTGATATGATCTCTTTATGACAGCCCATGACTCACTCGTGTCACCTCCAAACAGGCAACATAAATAGAACGTCCAGGCCTATATAGCCTCGGATGCTCGGATCAAAGGTCACAGCAGTTCAGTTGCTGAGACAGGTGATTGTCTTTGGGTGGAGCTGCATGTCTTGCCCAGCGCGTCCCTGCCGGGTGGTCACAGTGGAGGTAAGTCTGTCAGTTCGTGTGATAGTAACCAAGCTCAACCTCCCACGTCACTGTGAGTGCTCTACAGACGAGTTCAAAGGACGCAAGCCCAGCCCTTGTGTCTGCCAGCGAGAGTGGAGCTGCGTTCTTTATCAGGTGGAGGTTCTGCTGGGAGTCCGCCACTGCAGCCTCGGTCAGCCTGGGAAACACTTTCTTCTGCTGGAGCTCGCCCACCAACCTGAGCCAGGATGCCCAAAACAGTAAGGCTCTAATTACTGTTATTATTGTCATTAATGTCTGAAAGGTGGATGGTGGGTTTATAGACTCATCTATAAGTGTTTTATTTATGGAGAAAGACCATTGAGTATAAACAGAAATTTAAAAGTCAATCATGTATGTTTTCATAGTTTTAGTCACATCTTTTTTCTATGTTCAAGCTTGTGAGTTATTTGAAAGAGGCACCTATCCTTGGCATTTACTCATTAACCAAATGTAGAGTTTGACCCATGCCGCGCACATTCCTGGCAGAAAGAAAGGCTACAAAAATGGTGATTCATGGCTAGAACTGGGCCATATGTTGTCTGTGTGGTCATGCATAACTGATAATAATCATGTAACTGCCTCTGGTGACTGGAGTGAATTGTTTTAAATGTTGAGAGTGACTTTGAACCAACAACTCATGACTGGATGGTTTAACAGCTTCCTTCCCCTTTGATTTTTTAAGACAGGCAGCAATAATCAATATTTTCATCTAAAACAAAAGCAACCCTATTTCATTTATTTGCTGTAAGTCCTAAATGCCCGGAGAGTTACTCAAGTATTCAGCATCAATCTGTAGGAGCACTGATAAGAAAGGCTGGCATGTGCATTATGACTCTGTGCTCATATTGACACTCCAAGGAGAAAGCTGCTCTTAAGAGGTCATGCGTCGTGTTAAACTTGAAATCAAACAAATGTATGAGTCACGGTAGCAGGCATAGCTTGTGTTGCTGTGGAAAGTGCTTAAAATGTGATTTGCAAGTTGAATTCTGGCTTAAATTTTAACAATCAAAAAGGAAAGAGTTTCATAGATGTAAAAACGTACAATCAAAGTATAAACAAATCAAAAAAATCTTAACGCAACGACATATTGAGTGATTGTAATGGATCGCTGCTTCCATGATGGTGGTTAACAGAGTCAATGATTAGAGAAAAAGGTCAGGCTGTGACTAACAGTGAGGAATGCATCAGCAGGATGTTAGAGAAGTTATCTTACGCAGGAGATCATTGAAAGTAGAGAAACAATTGAGAAACATGCTGGAGGTTTCATAAATGGATGTTCCAGTTTTTGTTGCCCAGGTTTCAGTGGGTTTATCTTTATGGCAGCCGGGGTGTGCTCTAGTGTAACTTCATAAAACGATTGTGTAACTTCTACAAGCCCATAGCCTGGCCTGCAGGCCGGGGTCATGCAGTTGTCAGATGTCTGTCGTGCTTTTTGGGAAAATATTCAGAATAACCCTTTTTTTTCCTTCGGGGAAAATCATTCTAGACACAGTTGTGTGTCAGATTAATCGCTCTTGTTATAGAAGAGGTCAATCTTATGAACAATTGTAAAGGCTAAAGGCAACTTGGCAAGCAGCGAGTGTTTTGATATTTTAATCTGCAACCTTGTGGCACTTCACAAGGGTAGTCCAAAGTCTAATTAGATAGTGAGCAATTATGGTTTATGAACAATCCACTTCACAGCTCCACATCATGTTTTTTACTATGAAAAAAAGTTGTGTTTCATAATGTAACCAAAAAAGCAAATGTGGTGAAATTCAGAAGCAATATTTCTGCAAAATTAAAGATTATTGAAAAACGCAGGATTGATTGATTCAGATTTATCTCGGGGAAAATAACTAAATGTAAACTAGAAGGTTTATATGTATCCAAACAGAAAATTTCTGTCGTCCTGTGTCTAAATTTTTTTTGCTGCAGGTCAACGTGCGCGTCACCACTATGGACGCAGAGCTGGAGTTTTCCTTCCACCCCAACACCACAGGGAAGCAGCTCTTTGACCAGGTCTGTATGTTACAGTGTGAAAAGCACCACAAGAGTTTACAACAGATCTTTAGAATCATAGTTGTCTCAGTCGGGAACTTTAATCTCAATGGTTTCATTGTACCTGATAAAGTTCTGTTCACATCTAACCATTAGACATGAGGAAAATCTTCAAAAACAAGTATAGTTAAGTGCCCATATTAGCTCCTCTCTCCTTCCTCAGCCATTGTGCTAGTGAACCTTGCAGTAATATTAATAATAAAATTATTTTTCGTATCCATTGTGTTATAGGCAATCTTTTGTAATGTGTTTATAGCGTATGTCCATATTGTGATGACGATGAAAATACAGTTTATCTGTTTGAAACCGTTTTGGAAAAAAAGAATATTCGTGGAACTTTTGAGGCTGCATCCATTTGATTGATTGATTGATTGAACAATTGATTATGTTACTAATTGCAAAAAGGGACATGTAATTTGTATTTAGTAACTAACTAGAAGTGAAGGACGCGGAGGTGGAGATCCTCTGCTAACACGTCTCTGCTCCTCTCTCCGTCTCAGGTTGCCAGGACCATCGGACTGCGTGAGACTTGGTACTTTGGGCTGCAGTTTGTGGACGCCAAAGGATTCATCACATGGCTGAGCTCTGAAAAGAAGGTGAATCTTCATGTTCATCATCCTGCTCTGTTAACCTGCTGCGTTCTCTATTCGACTCTACTCAAATCTGCTTAATCTACTTGATGGACTTAAACATATTTAGTCTCCTATACTCTTCTTTACTATATCATATTCTACTTTACTTGTATTTCACACTAAGATATTCTTTAACTTTATATTATTAGCCAACCCAATTTTACTTTATGCTAAAATATTATTATATAAGTTAATAAACTGAGTGCTACTTTGTTTTCTTATTTTACATCAACTCCGCTCATCCATTTTTTAAATGACGATATCAGCTATTTATTTCAGCCTCCCTGCTTGCACACTATAACAGAATTCTACCATATTTCTTCAAGTAAAAGCCAGGTCTCTAATAAGGGGCAGGGGGTGTGGTCCACACAAACAAATCAAGGCCTGCCCCAAAATAAAGGCCAAGGTAAACTCTTGGTGCCTCTTGATGATGTACATTTACATCATATTAATACATTCAGGAATATAATCGTGCTATTTTCAACAATTTGTTGTTCTGGATTATATTATATTAATAATTAATGTCTCTGCCAAACCATATTTTGTAGAATTAACAGCACTAACATAGAAAACAGGACCAGATTAGAATGTACTTATCAAAAAGAGGGAATTAGGAATAAATGCCTATCCCTTATATAAGCCAGGTTCCAATAAAGGCCTGATACCTTCTGCGGTTGAGGTAAATAAAGGCCCTGGTCACTATTTGAGGAAATACAGTATTTCACTTTTCCTTCTATACTCATATTTCATATCAGTCTACTCTGTCTACCACACCTTTCTATATTCCTTTATCACATCTGCTCTGCTCTACTCTGCTCAGGTGATGGCCCAGGATATGAAGAAGGAGACGCCCCTGCAGTTCAAGCTGAGGGTCAAGTTTTACCCCGAGGACGCGACCGAGGAGCTGATCCAGGACGTCACCCGGAGGCTTTTCTTCCTGCAGGTGAAGGAGGACATTCTTGCAGAGGATGTCTACTGCCCTCCAGAGACCGCTGTGCTTCTAGCCTCATACGGCATCCAGGCCAAGTACGGAGAGTTCAACAAGTCAGTGAATCATCAAGGTTACCTGTCCTCCGAGCGCCTGTTGGCCAAGAGGTGAGTGTGAATTAGTTGGTTGAGCTCAGCTGGTGATATTTTACTTTCTGCATTGTACTTGTCGGAGATCACCAGTCAATTTCTCTTCTAAATTGGCCAAAAACATGAATGAGTTGATCAGTGGCTTAAAAAGCTGTTGTCTGGTAACTACAGCAGTAGTTCCCAACCATTTAAAAAAAAAAAAAAAAATTGTATCCCCTTAATAAATAAAGCAACACTGGCATATTCCTAGGGTTTATGACCAGGTCAACCAAGGATGATTTATCCTTTTTTATATTATAAATCATCTTAGAGGCCTAACATTAGGAACCCACGTGAAAATAAGCAAAGATTAGAGGAAGATCTGAAAATATAAGTAGAACTTGGGGTGGTATAAACGCTTTTCTCTGCTTTTTAAGTAAAAGACTCAATTATGAACCCATGCCCTATTACGTAATCTCAATTGCCACCAAAAGATATGACAGGACAGGAAAAGAGACAACAATGCAGCACGTGTTTGATTTAGCTCTGTAGGTATACACAGACTGTTTACATTTTCAGCGGTGGGTTGCTGATAACTCGTCTCTCCTCTCAGGGTGCTGGAACAACACAAGCTGTCCAAGGATCAGTGGGATGAGAGAGTCCAGGTTTGGCACGAGGAACACGGATTGATGCTGAAGTAAGTGAAAAATACTGTCCTCCGGAAAAATGACAACTCTGTCGTGTATTGAGCTTCATTTTAAAGCAAGACTATGTCAATTTTAAAGTCCTTTTACCAATGAAAAAATTGAATTCATAAGCAATAAAACACACCTTTGCTCAATTCAATACACTACCGCTACAACCTCACATATGACAAGTAGCTGTGTTAGCTAACTTTTAGATATCGCTGTATAAGAGGCATTTCTGAGTCAGCTTGATGACTTCATGACTCTTATCTACTTGTGCTACTATTACACTATGGTTTAGGTTGTAACAGATTTTTTAACACAACTCAGTGCGTCATTATCCTGTAATTTACACGTATGGCCACATGGGGCGCTGTTGCACTAAAGTTAAATCATCCCCCATTTAAAGCTCCTCCTCCTCCATGTTTTTTGCTTTGGGTTGAGGTTCCATAACATTTTATTGAAACCATAATCTATGTATTTTAGTTTATCAAAGAAAAACAAATACACAATGCATTTAATGCAACAGATGTAGATAGCTAAGTGTAAATATCCCAGGGTGGAAGCAACACAGGTTGACGTAGTAATAGATTAAACAATAACAGACAATTAGATGAAGGTCAGTATTAAATCTACTAACTGAATGTGAATCTTTGTGAATCCCTTAATGAATCTATTTAGATTTAGTTTTGGACATTTATAAATATCAAAAGTTTCATATTTAATAGCTCGTATCCGGGTTATTTTGGCTTCATTTTTGTCCAGTGGGAGGAAGTGGAGACGCGTCGTCCATCTTTATTTATGTCAATGGTTGTTAAATTGCAAGTTTAAAAAAAGAGAATATGAAAGATTTAATAATATTTTTGTTATCAGATTTGTGTGTTTTACCAATTTTGAGACCAGATTTTAACTGGAGCTTGCTGGCCTGCTCCCTATAACCTCTTAGTCTCAAAAGACTAAGAGGTTATAGGGGTGTTTTTGGGGCGCCCACTAGCTAGTATACTTCACCTATATGAATAAAAGATAAATGAATTAATCGGATAGGGAATGATATCATAAACTGTTAGGTACGTTCAAGCAGTTTCCTGATTTCCTCCATGTTTCCATCTGTCTGTTCAACCTGTGCAGGGAAGAGGCCATGATTGAGTACCTGAAGATTGCTCAGGACCTGGAAATGTACGGCGTCAACTACTTTGAGATCAAGAACAAGAAGGGCACGGACCTGTGGCTGGGAGTCGACGCTCTGGGACTGAACATCTATGAGAAGCAGGACAGGTGAGTCAAAGAATCAGTGACTTCATTCACTGGTTTTGCAGTGAGAGCGCCTACGTCACATCATGCGTGTAGCATGTCATGATTTGACGACATGCAGTTGTAGACGGGAGAGCGACACACGAGCAGTCATCGACCTCTGCTACCTTCCCTTCCTGTCGGTCAAGTTTTAAATAACACGTTTGACCGCATGGCTGTTGTTTTGTTAAGAGGCCATTGACCTCATTCTCCTGATTCTACTACAACATGAACATACAGGGTCCGACTGGTCTGATACCTCATATGTGAAGAATGTTCAGTGAAACCCTCAAAGAGTTTTCTGCCTGTAAATTAAACCTCTGACTTTTTGACCATGCCTTTGAATCATCCGTATTTCTCCGTCCTCTAGGCTGTCTCCAAAGATTGGATTCCCATGGAGTGAAATTAGAAACATTTCCTTCAGTGACAAGAAATTCACCATCAAGCCCATAGATAAGAAAGCTAATGTAAGTATGCTATGAGTCCTACAATCCTCAGTCGCATCTCGAGTATGTGTAATAGGTTCGATGGGAATGCAGACTTGCACCATGAAGCAGCATTAATGTGGTGCAGGTTTACAGAAAAAAATAGGATGGAATTTGAACGAATCTTATTGAAAATGCAGATATTCAAGCAGGAAGCGTGCATCTTCTCATGGACGAGAGGCTCGTACTCGTGACAGGGCGGGATGTAAACATTAATGTAACATTAGCTGTACTGTTAGCTAGCTTAGTTAGCTAGCCTCTCATCCATGAGTAGATGCACGCTTCCTTCTGCGTGGCGATACGGAAAGAAAATAGTTCCAACATGAAACTGCTCACAACAAGGGCTGTGGATTATCTTGAGTAACCGGGTCATGATTTCTGGAAAGAGACATTGGTGTTGAGTTTTTTTTAAATGTAATTGTTTTGGCGCTTTGAGCACCACAAGCGAAGTGCCATCTAGTTCCATTATATTGGAGAGGAGGCCGAGATCTCTATAGCCAATATCGCCAAAACTGAGCAAGTCATACCAAGACAATTTAGATGGATAAATAGCACTAAAGGTAAGAGGAAAACTATATTTGGCTAACTCTGGCATTCTTAAAGTAAAGTTCAGTTAAGATGAAATAAAAATACTTTTACTTTATTGACTAACACCTGTTAAGTTATTTAATGCCTTTTCTCTTTCATAATCTTTGACATAAAGGAAATGAAACAAACCTTGAGGAATCCTTGTTGTCAAATAATTGCGGAAGAAATTTTGATTTAAAATTTTCAGTTAGAGGTTTAGAGATGAACTTTGGATGTAGCCTAAGCAGCTCAATTATTTTGGGGAATATATGAAACCAAACCAAATTGTCCCTGACACTGATGTCTTCTCTTGTTTTTCTTCCTTTCCAAGGATTTCATATTCTACGCCCCACGACTGCGGGTCAACAAGCGCATCCTGCAGCTGTGCATGGGCAACCATGAGCTGTACATACGCCGCCGCAAGCCCGACAGCATCGAGGTTCAGCAGATGAAGGCTCAGGCCAAAGAGGAGAGGCTGCAGAAGAAGATGGAGAGGTACTGGAAGGGTTATATTCACCAGTTTGAAACGTCACGTGTGTTACCGTGATGGCTTCAGACGGACTGAGCTTTAGGGTTTGAATTCAGGCTGTGACTAATCAAGTCTTTTGTTCGTGTGTTCTGCAGGGATCAGCTGGAGAACGAGAAGAAGAGGAGGACGATCATCGAGAAAGAGAAGGCGGACATGGAGAGAGAAAAGCAGCAGCTGATGATGAAGCTCAACCATTATGAAGAGACAACCAAGAGAGCAGAGAGGGGTGAGACGCTTGAATTCTAAGTTCTCCTCATTACATATTGGTTACCATGCTGCAAGAAGAACTACTGTGGACAACATAAGTAAGTCAACAGGATAATTCATATTGTGTTGTATTATCTCTGCCATAAATTCTCTTTTCAATCTCAAATATGTATCGTGGCTTTACTGCCATCTTCTGTTTATTTGCTTGAAATACAAAGAAAAGATGAAAATCATGATAATGGATGCTATTCTCTTGCTGCTCACTCATTTTTTAAAGTGAAAAGGATTTTTCAAGTACGCAGTTACTTATGTACGTATGTTTGTGTTTGCGAAAACTCAAGATCAGTGTCACAGTACTTTGACTTTGTAAAGGTGAGATATTAACAGAGGTGTCAAGTCTTTCAGAGTTCCCTAAATCTGCACTGAAAAGGCTTCTACGCACTTTATTGTTGTTAAGTATGGTTGTGGCTGATTTCTGGGCAAGACATAAACTGAAATGAGCCTGAACAGACATGAATAGAAATACCAACTTCAATGGTGCGCGGAGGCATACAACTGTGAGGCGGTAATTCTTGTTGTTTTTATATAACGGGTGAGAATGCAGCTTCCTGCACTAGAAAATGGTTGAAAAGGTCATGTATTCAGCAGGCAAAGAAACATGGTTTGCAAGATGGACGAGGAAAAGCGAACAGTTTTGCTCATATGCTTTAAAGGAATAGTCGCCATGCCGATGGAAAGTCGGGTGAGGTTTCTTCGTCCACAAAACATTTCTGGAACTTCACAGCAAAACAGCGTTGCAGCATTCTCCTAAAAATCTGAAGAAGATAGGGACATCTTCTGGTGTAACCCAAGTCTCCAGAATCCCTAAGATCTCAAATTGATTTGAAAATACGTTTACACCCTTTTTTAAACTAAAATCTTTCCTGTAGGGGTTAAAACTAACTGAGGATTTTGGCTTGTGTACCAATAACGTCTTTTCAAATCAATTGGGATCTTAAAGCTTCCAGACACTTGGATTACGCCGGACAAGCTGTATGGAGCCATTTCAGGTTTTTCTTTTACATGTTTGAAGTGACACTTCAAACATGAAAGTTGCGCTGTGAAGCTCCAGAAATGTTTTGTGGACTAAGAAACCCGACTGTTCATCAGCAGGGTTTTAGATAATTGTTACGGGAGTGCCAGGAACACGAGGGAGGGGTTGGACCCAGGTGCAGTCGCATGAGACAGAACTTGTTAAATTAACTGATTTATTAACTCAAAAGATAAACTCCAGTCTTAAGCAGGCGAGGGTCAAAACCAAAAACTTGTAAAAACCAAAACGTCCAAAACACAGAGGCAAAAACAAATGAAGAGCACAAGACGGAGGTACACTTGGTAACATGCACAATGAACTGACAAGGACAAAAAGCAAACTCACAGACTTTAACAAGGAGCAGGTGAAACTAATCAGGGCGGGGCAGACAATCAATGAGGAGGGAAAAGAACAACGGGAGGAAGTGTAAAGCAGGACAAGACACAAGAGGAAAGGACTATAAGGGTCCATAAGCCAAAAGTTTATTATTTTATAGCTTTATAATTGTCCTAGAAAGAACCAGAATGCAGAAAAAAAAGTCAGAGTGGTTAATTTTTCCCCCTGTACGGTACAAGATAGATTTTTAACTGACTTTGTCCTGTAGAGCTTCAGGAGCAGCTGGAAAGGGCCATGAGGCTGGAGGAGGAGAGGAGGAGGGTGGAGCAGGAGGCGGCCCGGCTGGAGACTGAGAGGATGGAGGCCATAATAGCCAAGGAGGAGCTGGCCAGGCAAGCTGAGGACCAGATCAAGAGCCAGGAGCAGCTGGTGAGTGCAAGAAGTACTCAAATCCTTCACGTGAGAAAGTCGTGATAGAAAAACACTCATAAAGCGCCTACATTCAGCATAAACACACATTAGCTGCTGTAATTGCAGTTTGAGCAAATGCATCCTGGTTCGGGGGATTTTCCTGCTTTCCTGGGATTACATTTCTCTTATAGCTTGAGAAAATTCCCCAAGACTCTTTCTCACTTTCGAAAATTAAAAACAATCATGTTCCTGGGCCAAAACAAAGCTTTTATATGTTTTGTATGCTGAGCTTATCAGGGGTTAAATGTGAAATTCTGAATTTGTAAAGTCAGTCGTGACTACAGCTAAATACTGTTAAAAGGATAATTTGGCCCTAAGGTGAAAAGCTGAATTCAGATTTTTTGAAATTCTTTAAACCTTTACACACATTGTTTTAGTGCTTGAAATGGTTTTTTACCAAAGTCTTCACAAAAGCAGTGAAATATTTGAATTAAATAGTAGATAAATGTATAATAAATGTCTAAAAAAGAAATTTTGTAATATTGTTTTTTGTAGAAAAACACTTTAACCAAATGTTAAAGCGACTCAGATAAAATAGTGAATTCCAGTCGTGGTTGTTTGATTTTTTTTTTTTTGTCCATCCATTCATAAAATGACACCGTGTCCTGATAATTGAGGTCATTGAGGTAAACAGGTTCTTGGGCTTTTTTGACAACGCGTTTTTTTTTTTGCCTCTTCCCGCCGCAGGCTGCAGAGTTGGCCGAGTACAGCTCCAAGATCGCTCTGCTGGAGGAGGCCAAGAGGGCCAAGGAGGAAGAGGCTGAGTCATGGCACAACAAGGTGAGTTTCCAACACGACAGGCTCCTTTAGGTCACAGGGATTACCTGGATCCAATGTCCAAAAATAAAAACTACATCTCACCTTTTTAACTTTTCGCCTGCACAATCGGAATTTTTTTTCTTTATTTTGTGCATTCTTTTCTACTTATGTCATTACAAAAAACATTTACTTTATATTTTGTTACCCAGCCAGATGAGCTACACTTTATCTTAGGTCCCCATATTTATTAGCATTTATTAGCTGTATATGAATACTAAATAAATGGTTTATAACACACTGACACAGTAAATTACAGTTGTAATAAATAAAATAAAAAGGAGAAGGAGAAGATCTAATGTCTGACAAATACTTTACATTAATAAGCACTTACAAATCTCCTTTTAGCTGTGTACAACTCCATTATAGTGCATTATAAACCTATTAAATGTTTCTACACTGTTGATAAACGCAAAGGACTTACAGTAAAGTGCTACTTTAAACTGAATCCTGCTAAGGACAAAATACGTGCTCCACATACTGAAAACAGATCAACAGATGTCTCCTCGTGACAGCTTTTCATCTGACTATTTAATTCACAAAAACTGACCAACCATTGAATAAAGGTTTAAGATTCCAAATTTTCTAAAGGGGAAGGCCCTTAAATGGCTTGCAGTCATGGAAGAATATATCAAAAGCATTTGCACTGTCCTGCCCTTTTCATATTTGCACTTTTGACACTTTTTTCCGTTTCATTTCCATTTACAACTTTTTATCCCTTTTTTTCCAATCCTTATTTTTCATATTGAGTGGAAAAGACAAAGACAGGTCCACGTTGTCATGAACCTGTTTTTCAAAAGCCAAATCAAGATCTTCATTTGTCCATAAACTGGTCACAGTCGTATTGATAGTCAACAAATGTCAATACATACAGTTTGCATGTTTAGATCAGATGTTGTGTGGCGTTAACTGTGAGCACATCAAACTACATCATTGCGAATTTTACCTTAGACTAAACCTCTCCCCTCTTCGTCCCAGGCTAAGCTCGTGGAGGAGAGTCTGATAAAGACAAAGGAGGAGCTGCACAGCGTGATGACCTCGACCAATTCCGCTCCTGCTGCTTCCTCTTCCTCCTCCTCGTCCTCCTCCTCGGACAGCGAGAGCGACCACGAGCACAGCGAAGACAACAGCACCTACAGCGCCGAGCTGCAGACGCAGGGCATCAACGACCACCATCAGGAGGAGGAGCGACTCACTGAGGCCGAGAAGAACGAGCGGCTGCAGAAAAAGCTGATGGTGAGTTCAGGGTCTCAGGATACAACCCGCAGGGAACAACCTAATTTCAGCTGGAGTTTGCAGAAAAACCTCTTAATTTTGACATATTTTGATGGGACTGCATCCGCCCTAAAATATGATCATGGTCCACCACAGTTTAGATAAATTGTCAGCTCTTAATTTGAATATTTTGTGAAATTTGTGCATCCCAATTGAAAGAGAGCATTATTTTTATATTCTCCCTCGACGAAAGATAAAATAACTATAATAAGGCATACAGTGTAATTAGGCAGTCAGAAGGTTATTTAACACATACGTGGCACTAAATTAAATATTCAAGTGCAGGTTAATCCTCAGTTTGGACCAAACGGTGATAAAAATAGTGATTTGATGATATAAGTGGAGCAAACTCATTGTCAAGCTGCTATAGTTTTGGATTATGTAGGTTTTACGGCTTAAAGCCTTGTTTAAAGACCCCCCTCCAGACATGTTTATGACCTATAAAATACTCTGCTTTCTATAATCACTTGTGTCTGATATGGTTTTTCAGCAAAGAAAAAACTTCATATACCTCTTTAAAAACATTCTAATAATTATATACTCCTCACTGAAAAATCCAGAATCTGTGAATGTACAAATATTTGTCATTTCACAAGTTTAAGATCTCTCCGTCCTCACAGGAAAGTCTGTTTTCAGTGTTGTAAGTGCTCTGGTTTTAAGTTTACACATTGCACTTTTGTAGGAAGCAGATTGGGCCACGATTGGTTTCCAAACTAGCTGTGATGTGACGTGACGTGTTACTATGCAGGATTGCATCTGCAAAACAAACAAATGTATAGACTTGTACATGGCTATTTGACGATCTGGGAACCTTAGAAAGGGAAATTATCGTGTGTTTACAGACATTAACCAACAAATCCTGCACAGTATGCTTTTTAAAGAGGAACGTCATCAGATGAATGTGAAAACAATCTTTTGAGTGTCAAACTCTGCACATACAACATTCAAACATCCAGGTGAAGCAAGAATCAGCAAAGCACATTGTGAATCAGCAGGGGACGCACTTAACAAAAAGACATATTAAAACACTTTTTCACACATGTTCCTTATATTCTTAGGTCTTGTTTTGTTTCTTTGTGGTGTATTTTTCCTTATTCCTGCAAATATGTGGCTGAATGTAGAGAAATTTACAGAAAACAACTGTTCAGTAGCTTAGAAGGTTTTCAGTTGTCTAACACCAGATGGGAAACTTTAGGACGTCCCAATCAGAAGAAAAGAATCTCCATCTGGCCTCAGCATTTTTGCACTGATGCTCAACAATCATATAAAGAGAAATTCATCAGACTGACTGTCAATATACCAGAATGTATTGTAGCCACCAGACGGGTTGTGTTTGGATAAAGCAAGCCTTCTCGAGTTACAAGAGCAACCTTATTCTCTGGAGACTTGAGAGAGTCATTCTGAGAAATGAATTATGGGACATACCAATGTAAGAACTGTTTAATAAGTGGAGTTTCTTCGCCCCACAGGCCCTGAGCTCAGAGCTGGAACAAGCCCGACACGAGAGCAAGAAGACCCAGAACGACCTCCTCCACGCCGAGAACGTCCGGGCCGGCCGCGACAAGTACAAGACCCTTCGTCAGATCCGCCAGGGCAACACCAAGCAGAGGGTTGATGAGTTCGAGGCCTTGTAGAAGACCTCAGAGACCTGAAGAGCTCTCCCAAATATCTCATGAAGGCGCTGTTCAGCAATGCTTTTCAGTAAAGTGTGATGTAATTGCAGCCACACCTGATTTTAAAGACCCAGAAAAGCATGGAGCTGATAAAGTACCTCCATGAGTTTTATTTTATTGGTTTAACTTTTGCCTTAAAGCACTGTTCGGTTTTGTCTTTTCTTCTTTATAGCACTTAAACATCTCCAATGTGCTGTTTAGTCCCATTAAAACATTAAAACCACAGCAGAAAGCTAATGTGTTCCTGATACTGTATGAACAAAGCTGGTATGTGAGGTGTACTGTACAAATTAAATAGGAACCTTCAAAAACGTTAATGCAATTTGCAATTTGTGGTTTTGTCATTATACAAGACGTAAGTGGATAAATTTAGATTTATATAAATTTTATCTCATTGCATTACCGCCTTGTAGAACTGAAACTAACAATAATTTTTATTATTGATTGATGTATTTTTTTTTTTCAATTAATTGTCTGTAAAATGTGTAAAAAACTAAAAATGCCCAGGACATGTTGTTCGAGCCCATCAACATGTCTTTATTTTGTCCCACCAAAACCCAAACATATTAAATGTATAATAACTTAGAACACAGATAAAAAGCAAATCTTCACCTTTTTTTTGGCATTTTTGCTTGAAACATGACTTAATATGATTATTCGATTATTGAAAATGTTGCTATTTTCTGTTGATCGACACATGGATTAATCCATGATTATGATTTCACCACAGCAGAGATAGAAGAAGAAGAAGGTCTGTAGATGTTTCTGATGGGGGAGTTGGTTTTGCTTTTACCAAACGAGGACTTTTAGGAATCCGGTGTTATTTAAATTACCTTCTGCTTTGCCATCCTGAATTTAAAGGGATGTATGTAATGTCATAATGTCAGATACAATCTAGATAATATGATTTACTCTTTTAGTATTTTAAAAAACAAACAAAAAGAATGACCAAAAATGAAGCCACAGTTTGTGGTATGATATCCAGGTGTCTTAAAGGGGCAGTTTGTAAGATGTTGAGTCTCATTCCCAGGGGCTCAAATTCTGATGCTTTGGGTTGGTAGATCGGGCCGGGCCACCGTATATAAAGATGGACGACATGAGAGCTCCCCAAAAGTGAAGCCAAAACATCTCAATCGCCCCCTGTTGGTGGGCTGCAGTATAGGTCATAAACCCCTCCCCTTCAATGATATCAAGTAGGACATGGGCACCACATTGAACCCTGCTCGTGATTGGGTGGGCGGGTGTATGGGCGGGAACTCGATATCCAGCTCAAGATGGCAGCGCTGGTATCCAGGATATTTTTGCTTCATTTTTGTACAACGGGAGGAAGTGGAGGCGCGTCGTCCATCTTTATTTATGTCAACTGACTCAACGATCAACTATCTTACACACTACCCCTTTAAATCCTCACGACTTTCAAACACTACACCTCTATGGTGTAATGCAGACTTTCTTGTGGGGGTTGGTCTGACACCCCAGATGACCCTGATGACATCACCTTGACGTCATCAGGGTTGTTTTCATCCTTTGGACATTGTGGCTACAGCTGTGGTCCTGTGGTCCGTTAAACCAACACTGACAGACCTCCACCTGGTGTCATTAAAGACAGCGATAACTCTGACATTAAACTTTATGCATGACATCTCACAAACACTGTCCTCTTCCATGCCATGACATAATGAATCCACACATTGTCATTCCTTTTTTCTTTTTTTGTTCGTTATACATAATCGTATACTTTGTTTTCTGCGTGACTTAAGTTGCGTTTGAAGCCGCCTGCTCACCTTAAAGGATGTGACTTTTAAATATTTACTCACTGCATGAGGATGGTTATCATTAGGTTGCTAGACAACTTGTGAAGCCAGAGAGGCAAGTCTGTTTAAATAGCCACTAGGTAAATATTTTATCTGCGAATGAACACATGTATCATAGTGGAGGGAATATTTGACAACGTTGCGGACTATCTGTTGGAGGCTGAAGCACCTCTGCGGATGGGTGAGTCGCAGAAAATACAAACAGTTTATTTTGGCCTCAGGGAAGAGTGTGTGTGTGCGTGTGCGTGTGTGCGCAAAGAAACTCTTGCTTGATTTGAGCTACTACAAGAAACCGCCTCTTACCGTCTGTGGGATTGCCCTGTGTTTCTTTTCAGCAGAATCTAAATATAAGTCGGTGACAAATATTCCAAATACAGTATCAACCCAACTGTGATGTGGGGGTGGTGCTGAGAGAACAGCTCCGTCTCCAAGGCCCCCCCCCCCCTTACCACCACCACCACCACCACCTCTCTCTCTCTGTTGGATCCGGAGTGCGTGAAGGAGAAGGTCGCAGAGAGTCTCAGCTCCTACCTGCGCTTTATTTATTACCATGAAGAGACAAAACGCCCGGACTCTCGCCCTCATCATCAGCATCCTCACCTACCTGGTGGTCGGAGCGGCCGTGTTCGAGACCCTGGAGTCGAAACAGGAGAAGAGTCACAAGAGGAAGCTCGACGCCAGAAAGTACGAGCTCATGCGCAAATACAACTTGACCAAAGAGAACTTCGAGGAGCTGGAGCACGTCGTGTTGCAGCTCAAACCTCACAAAGCAGGGGTCCAGTGGAAATTTGCTGGCTCTTTTTACTTCGCCATCACTGTGATTACGACAATAGGTGAGCAGATGTTACTTCATTAACACTTTAAATGGATGTAGTGGAGGCCGTTTCATTAAAAATAAAATTTAAAAAAAAGACGCTCAGTGCAGGGCTGTAGCCAGGATTTAAGCCATACTGAAGTCATGAGTCCCCCTTGTCCTATAGTTTGTCTCATTAGCATTACAATTGAGCTATAGAGCTAAAAATCAGGTTTACAAAAAAATAAACACCTGGTGTCTCACACATTGCTGCTTCCGAAAAGTATTTCCTGAAGCCTCAAAGGCTCTCCGAACCTTCTAGATGAAAAAATCTTGTTTTTAAGTTTAACCTGTCAAGTTGTGCCACTGTTTCCTAATGACATAACTGCTCAATTTAAAGTTTTTCAAATTAAACTAAAACATTCTGTCACCTCATGGTTCAAATAAGGAATTTGAATAAAACCCTTCTTATAAAACAACAAATACAAAAAGGTAATTTTCCTCTTTCGTGGTATGTCTGTCATTAAACCACTTACGGATTTGTTTCCTCTGTGTAAAAACTTCTTTTTTTTATATGCAGTTTGTTTATTTAAATGTCAAAAAATGTTTGTCTGATTTGGTCGTGATGAGGTGGCCGAAATGAGTCTTCATGTTAAATTTATACATGAACCAAATTTAGAGACTTTTACTACGTTTGTCCAAATGTATTCTAGGTTTACTCTTATTTTTTATTCCAAAGGAGAGATTTCAGACTTCCCGAATAGGAAACAACTTGAGAAACAGGTTAAAAAATCTTTTCAGGAAACAGAATTTTTCTCATCCAAGGACTTTTGGAAATATATTCAGAACAGTGGTCAGTGTTCTGAATATAGAACTTCAGTCTATACCCCGTTTCAAAGATAATGATCCACTCATTCTGTCATTAAGTTATTGTTTTAGACTGGTGTATTAAAAAAATTAGTTCATTATTTTATGATCTGTTTAATTCTCATTTTGTAGCATAATTCATGTCCTCTGTCTTATTTTATTTGTCTGTAACTCATCATTCTTTGCCACAACACCCTTGAAAAAGAAATTATTAGACAATAAATAATAAAAATTCCAGGAATAAAATTTTGGTGCAGCAAAAAACTTTCAAAAATTATTTTTCTTTCTCATTTTGTTCGGTTTAAAAATAGTCAACTCTTTTGAAACTGAGTAAAAAAATATTTGAATCAGCCTTTTAAAAAAAACACACCAGGTGTAATTTGTATTTAATTGTACACCTTCAAGACACTATTACTGAAACAACAAGGACATGTCTTCATCTCTAAGTATCTGTCATTATTATTACTTCAGGGTAAAAAAAAAGAAAAAAGAAGTGCTACCCTTCTGACTTATTTCCAGTGTTTGTGTTTACAACATCTCGGCTGACACCAATGTGGGAGTTATAAATAAATAGCTGTTAATTCACAACAGTGAAGTCAAGCTGAATAGTGTGATTAGGTTTTCCATTAGTGGGATCTAGTGGGAGAGTCTGTGTCAGTTTCCTGTGAATTGAACTCAAGCAACAACCAGAAATAATTATTTTATTCATTATCAAAGTGTTTTCGCCACTACACAAAACCACGCCACTGCTTCTTAGCCAACATATGTGATGTCATCTCATTCAGGTTATGGCCATGCAGCGCCCAGCACCGACTCAGGGAAAGTGTTCTGCATGTTCTACGCCCTCCTGGGGATCCCGCTCACCCTGGTCATGTTCCAGAGCCTGGGTGAGCGGATCAACACCTTCGTCAGGTACCTGCTGCACCAAGCCAAGAAGTGCCTGGGAATGCGTCACACCGAGGTCTCCATGGCAAACATGGTGACTGTCGGCTTCTTCTCTTGCATGAGCACCCTGTGCGTGGGGGCCGTGGCGTTCTCCCACTGCGAGGGATGGAGCTTCCTCCACGCCTTTTACTACTGCTTCATCACGCTCACCACGATCGGGTTTGGAGACTATGTGGCTCTGCAGAGGGACGACGCGCTGCAGAATGACCCCCGGTACGTGTCTTTCTGCTTTGTGTACATCCTGATGGGCCTGACGGTGATCGGAGCATTCCTAAACCTGGTGGTGCTTCGCTTCCTGACCATGAACACGGAGGACGAGCGGCGGGACGCCAAGCAGAGGGCCTTAATGTCCATCACTAAGCCCAGAGGAGAGGTGGCTCGTCTCTTACCAGTCTCAGCCTCAACCTCTTCCACACCTGTAGCAGACAACACCACAAAGGCTAAAGATTTAAAAGGTGTCTACACCGAGGTGCTGCATTTCCAGACTATATGCTCCTGTTTATGGTACAGGAGCAAGGAGAAGCTGCAGGGCTCCATACCCACTATGATCCCTCAGGAGCTGACGTTCTCCGATGCCTACTTGCAGCAGAACAGTAACTGTCCTCACTACATGGAGCCTTTATCAACAGGCTGCGTTTGCAGTCCACGCCAGTGTTCGAGCATAAGCTCCATAACAACGGGCCTACACATTCTCTCTCCCTTAAGGGTGTTTAAGAGACGCAGCTCCGTCTAGCCTTTCAACACAGCGGATTGCAGTACAGCACAATATATAATAAATATATACTGCCAAGCGGACATCAGGTATTTGGCAGTCCTCACAGCAAAGACATGACTGCAAATAGATGTTTGCGGTGCTGTAATCTGAGTAAACCAACAGTAGGAGAGACTAAAGGGGAAAGCGCATAAAGTACTGTAAACAGCAAAGTCTTATTCAAAAATCCGTTTGAGAAAGCACAGCATGCAAAGTTCTGAGCGGGGGTCTTATTCATCCTGTGTGCTTTGACAAATGTAGGAAGTCGTCTAGGTCGCTACACGTGAAGACGTGAATATGCTGCACGTGTACAGTTGACAACAGGTGCTGCAGGAGGAGGTTCAGTCGAAAATAACTGAAACTTCTTAGACAACAGCTCCGCAGTAAATTCCAATTTTGTGTTTTTGTTAACAATCCCAGAGACGCTGATTCAACTCAGGGGTTATTTCTTAACGTTGCACTTTGTTGTGTTGTTTATCAGTTTTCCTGTGCAGGCACAGATCTTATGACTTGATCTTTTTTTCTTTTCTTTTCTTTTTTTTTGAGATATCTTCCATCATAGTATTTGTCACTGATCAGTTCACTTTCTGGCCTCTTATAACTTGCCTTATGTTGCCCTAAAAAAAAAAAATGTATTCAAACAGATCGTGATTGTCAGATGTTTATTAAAGCTGACACACACTGGTAACTCAGTATGACTCATCCCCTCTGTAGCTGCCTCTGTTATTGTGATTTTCAGTGCTCACGTAACGCCACAAGTGGAGAAGTTCAAAAAATCACGATGACATATCCCAGCCACAGGAAAACTGCATTAGGAAAGAAGTGCATTAACCACTCACCATCGCTGACAGAAACACACTGAACCGTATTTGTTTATCGCGCTGACACTCTCAACAAAAACTGAACATTATTAGCTTACCTGGTATTCACTGCAGGGTTACTGAAGGCTCTGTGACTGATGGTTGGTTATATTAGTCACCACTTGGCGCTGCTGTGTCCAGAAGTCAGGCCAGAGCAGGTACTGGTCTGCTTCATAGTGTTTCCAATGTGATGCTTTTATCAGTCTTTTAGGGACCAGAGTAGGCTACAGTAGAAAACCACAAATTATCCAGACAGGCTGCTTGTGAGTTACAGTTTTTGCACTATTAAAGGAATAGTGCAAGATTTTGGAAAATATGCCTTTTCGCTGTCTTGCAGAGAAGATTGGTAGCCTATCATAGTCATGGCTGTGTGCTACCTTAGCTTTGAAAAACAGATAGATACAAAGCAGGAAACAGCTAGGCTGGCTCTGTGCAAAGTTCCAAAATACCTCGATCAACACCTCTACTAATAACACACTTTGTCTGCTGTAGCTTCATTTTCAGCTGGAAAGGAGTGGTATTGATCTTCTCCTCTGGAAGGAAAAATATCCCAAAATGTTCAACTGTTCCTTTAACCAACAAGAGTTGTTAAACCACACAACTTGTCGAGTTTGTTTCGTAAATTTATAGCCTTACTTGTTACCTGGAGTAAACAGCTGCTGTTTATCTTAGCCTAACTTAAACACTGCAGGGGAAAAGACCTGATCTGGTTCTGTCCACAGGTTTAAAAGAAACCTTCCTACCAGCACCTCTCACCGATTAACATGACAGAGCCAGGCTAGCTAATTGGTTTTCCAGCAAGCCCGCAGGAAGAGCGCCAGGCTGTGAAGCCAATTTCACATAGTGGCCAAACTGTATTACAACGTCACGTGATGCACAGGGGCCCAAAAAGACTTTTTTTGACTTTTTTATTTTTGACTCGAAATCTAGAAGAGCCGCATGATTAAATTATTTAATTCCCATTCAAGGGAGCGGCGCGCTAAACCGGAAGTTAGCAGCTTGACTGGCGGAAGTCACGAGTGTGCCTGCTCTATGGGCCCCACACACTGATTGTATATAAAGATGGATGATATGAGAGCTCCTCAAAAGTGAAGCCAAAACATTTCGATCGCCCCCTGTTGGTGGGCTGCAGTATAGGCCATAAACTCCTCCCCCTCAAAAATATCAAGTAGGACATGGGCCAAAATAAAAACTGAAAGTACAACGTACAGTTCTGTTGTTTAAGGTAGTTCTTATCACGCTGATGTTTGTTCAAGCGTTCATTTTTCTGATGAGTTTGGTTTTAATTAGTTATTCAATGCTTTAAAAACGGGTTGAAACATCATGATTGACAGGTGAGCCCTGCTCACGATTGGACAGGCAGGTGTATGAGCGGGAACTCGAGACCACGGCTCCGATCGATCGGTTTTTGCTTCATGCGCCACTGAGCAACTTTCGTGGGAATGAGCGGAGCCCTGCCTCTGACGATGTATATAGATTTCTCTTACTATATTTAAAGTTTCCAGTCTTAATGCTACGCTAAGCTAGTCATCTGTTGGCTCCATCTGTTGGCTCCATTTCCCAACACCTTTCCCTCCTTTAATCCACATAGAACGTGAAATATTATAAAAATGTATTCAAGTGTAAAAATGTAAATTAGTTTTTTAGATTTCTGTTTGTGTGCTGCTTTAGGATAAGACGTATTAATTTGTGAGCTTTAGAGGATGTGGAGAGACAGATTTTTTTTAAAACTTTGGACACAGCCAAGCTAGCTGCTTGCCCCCGTTTCCAGTCTTTATGCTAAGCTAGGCTAACCTAGCCTCTTGGCTCCAGCTCCATACTTAATACTCAGGAAAAAAAATGGCATCAATTCTAACGTCTAACTCTTGGCAAGAAAACAAATGTGAGTATTCCCCGAAATTGTTGAAATATTCTTTTAAAGCTAACTGCCAATCCCTCTGACTGTTAGCCTACCAAATAAAATAAAGATCAGAGCCTTAAACATGGATCACAATTATCTATTAAATGTTTGGGGTATGAATCTACTATATTTTCTCTCCACTCTGCTCTTTGGACCCGAAGGATGATGAGGCTTCGCAGAAGTCTGACTGTCAAACAAAACACGTGAGCTCTTCAGAAGTGTAGCGTGCAGAGCTGTCCAAATCTCATCTGGATCAAACTGGAGATGCAAACTATTTTTAGGAGCAGTTCGGAGTGGCAGGTGGGAGGGGATTTTCTATGTTGGGACAATGGATAATAGCTGCTTGTCAATCACAGACAATTATGCCACAAAAGACACGGTCTCTCTGATTGATGGAAAAGGAAAAATTACACCCTCCGATACTATTCCTTGTATTTCTGGGCTTATATTTGGTCTGTAGTGGTGTATTTTTTCAGTAGGCGACACGATGTGACGTCACGTTAAGTTTATTTCTGGCAACTGCAAATTTCATATCAGGAAATCAAGTAAAGTTAATTAACTGCAGCACAAATATACATTCCATTACTGTCACCACGTGGTGGAACATGATTCGGGATGACGGGGATGTGGTCACTGGAAAAAATGATTGTAAGATTTAGAGATCAAACCTCACAGATTGATGATATTCTGAATATGTGAAGGTGTTTCTTTTTCTTTTGCTTTGTTGGGGTGAAATACCACCCATGTGACACACAATGGATATAAGTGCCAAAAATCACTTTGCTAGGTCTGTTGTCTATTGAGAAACTGATCCCATCTCTGTTAAGGAAATAGACCTGTTGTGACTGTACTGTACTGAAATACATAAATACTATTTGCACATAATAACAAAGGAAAAAGGATGATGATGCTTTCTGATTATGACTAACTTTTAAGTGAACCAGAAAACAATCGCCTATAATTCATGCAAGTACTGTATTAGTTTTCAGAGTGGGACTACATGCACCAGCATAAACAGGTTTTTCTGCTTAGCTTGGAAAATAATTCTTTGTTTGAAAGAAGACCAGGGGCAAACTAGCACTTGAATACACAAAACATACTTGATATAATTGTGAGAGCATTTGTTTTTATCTTAACTTGTAAAAGGGGTGTGTGCACAGTGGAGACTATTCATTTGCCTGGCAAGACAATTTATACATATCACAGGGGTTCCATTAAATCCATTAAAAACATGGATATTTAATCTGTTTTTTGAGTTTTACTGCTGTTTTACTGGATAACCACCTTAAATGAATTTTTATTTACAGAGAAGATTTATGAAATTAATGTCTGCATGCAATATAAGTACTGTATTAGATGCAGTCATGTTGTTACCATCTCCATGCTGTTTAACAACATGTGCTGCGTGAGAAAAGCCTGCTGAATGTATAGAAATGGTCGTTTGGTCCAGATGGTTTCCCCCTGGGAATTCTGACTGAAGTCCAGTTCCGGACAACCTACAGCAGGTTAGTCACGAGCGGAAAGTATGGCGGTGTATCATTATATCATCGTTTGAGGCAGTATATATTTTTGTTATCGTCAACCCTTTCACCATGTGGTACAGCAAGCAGGGGGTGGACAAAACACTTCACGTTTCTGCAGCAAATACTGCTTTTGGAAAAGGCGTTGTGTTTTTAAGCTATATTTTATGGGTCTATAATATTCAAATACTTCCCTAAAAGAAAGGGAAATGTTATGTGGTTCTAATTATAGAGAAAATGCAAATTGGTATACTCCTACTTAATTCATTCCTATTCATTTCTAGTGTCACCTGCAGCCTTTTAGTCAGTGTTCATACAAACATGCATAAATGTCATATTTGTCTACAAGTAAACTGTGTGACATGTTTTTCCCTCGGATTTTTACACTAGCTATGTCTGGTTTTGTTTGCCATGTAAGTCATACAAGGCCCTCACACATGCACTTGTCTTTATATTTCTGTGTGGAGTGCTGTTGCTATCTATTAACTTCCCTAACTCGTTAAAGGCCACTTAGTCTCTCAGATCACTCCAAAAGAATAAAATACTGTATGTAAATTATGCTCTATATCAGGGGTTCCCAACCATTTCGGCTTATCACTCCTCATAATTAAGCAATGTCACTGGTTGCATATGTCTACCGGTCGGGAATCACTGCTCTATATGACCCTATGTGAAAGTCGCACCGGAATGACATGCATCAATAAAGAGAATGATGAGCCCGAGATTAGTCATATTAAAAAAAATCCAAAAAGTGCAACAAGAACAGAAATATAACATCAAAGCCTCAGTTGCAGAGAATAGAGCAATTAGGACCGAATCTTGTTATCAAAATTTGCTTGCCACCGCAACATCAACCCAGCTTGTAAGGCCTGGCCCCGTGCCTGTGAAACTGCCTTCAGCCATTAGATGTGCACAGAAAAGCAACAGAAGGAGTATCCATTCGATAAATCCCTGTATTGACCCCCTGTGGCTGGAGCATCTGCTGTTTTCTACTTTGGCCATAGACCCAAGTATCTATGTCAAAGACAAAAATAGTTCCACTGAGAAGGTCAACTATGGCATTACGTCACTTGGGCTTCTCTTGTTTTAATACATATTCTATAGGCAAGTTAAAACTGAAGGTGTTTGTCACATATTTATGCCAATTTGGAGTGTTTAAGTGCACTCGTGAAGGCCTATTTTGTTCTGTGTACACTAGAGATTATATATTTTTTCTTTTCCATCAATATATTTAATTAATTTTACAAAATGATGTAGTTAATTTCCATGATTGTTTAAGTCATGCCCACTTACAATAAATATGAAGCTGCAGCTAGCAGCAAGTTAGCTTAGAAAGACTGAGAACAGGATGAAACAGCTACCGTGGCGCAGTCCAAAGGTGATATCTGCCTACCAGCACCTCTAAAGATCAAAAATTAACACCTTTAAGGTCACATCCGTACAAATCATTAAGTATAACAACCTCAATATGGAATGGGAATTGTGTTTTCTGGGCGGCGCAACCATTTTTGGTTAGCGTACTAGCTGTATTATCCGGTAAAGTCAAATGAAGACAAATGCCAATGTAGAGAAGCTCTCAACAGAGGCAAACAAAGACATATTACAAAATTGAATCTCTTAAAATAAAAATTAAAGACGTCAAACCCTGCTTTTGTAGCCTTAAAGGCTTGGTTTGGCCCCGGGGGTTAGCATACTGGGCCTCCTGAGGCCAGTGTAAAAAGTATATTAGATTCAGGTGAGGCTATTTGGTTTTGTGATAAATACTATGAATTAGGAATTATATTCAGACTATCTCCAGAGGGAGGCAGCAATGCTAAGATGCCAACTGCCATACAATCTCAAAAGAACAGTTTGGTGTTTTATTAAGTATCACAGCCTGAGTTTGGTCCTGTTTAGTTGATCTCTTTAATATTTACGGAAGAGGATTAGGGCCACGTGAAAAATTTATTTGAGTTCTGACTTTTTTTCCTCAAAATTCTGACTTTAAACTCAGAATTCGGACTCTTTTTTCCCCCTCAGAATTCCGACTTTAATATCAGAAATCTGACTTTTTTCTAAATGTTTCCCCCCGCACAATTCTGAGAAACAGAAACAGAATTCTGACAGAGTTTTGACTTTAATCTCAGAATTCTGACTTTTCTCTCAAAATTCTGAGAAAAAAAGTCAGAATTCTGAGAAAAAAGTCAGAATTCTGAGAAAAAAAAGTCAGAACTCCAAAAAAAAAAAGTGCCCCTTACTCAAATAAAATTTTCACACGTGGCCCTGAACCTCTTCCATAAATATTAACCCATTTTTGTTGCATATTTTGAAAATAGTTTATTTTATTTTTGGACAAAGAAGGGCAAAATAGTTCTATTGGCAGCCTATCAGACGAAGCCCGGATACGCATTGCCGTTGACCGAGCGTCAGTGGACGTTACACATGGACGCCCCTGTCTCTTTAACAACATATCAACGTACAAAGTCTGTCCAGCCCCAAAATGGAGTTGAGAGAAGTCGCTGTGAGCGCGTTGTCACAGAACAAGAAAGCCGCTCTTCTTGTCGGCGCTGCTGGCGTTGCTGTTCTGGGATTTGGTCTCG
This sequence comes from Hollardia meadi, assembly GCA_037974645.1. Classification (NCBI taxonomy): domain Eukaryota; kingdom Metazoa; phylum Chordata; class Actinopteri; order Tetraodontiformes; family Triacanthodidae; genus Hollardia; species Hollardia meadi. The sequence continues at coordinate 224,467 of JBBPCS010000141.1, forward strand.
GATATAAATATCTGCGAAAGCCAGAAAAAGTTGTTCGCGTAGGCGTCGTGTCGAAGCTCCTCATTTACCCTCTGAAGTCTGGCAGAGCGGTGTCTGTGGCTCTCGCAGAATGCCGGAAAATCGGTCTGAAGTGTGGAGAGCTGCAGGACCGGTGAGTGTAGAGAGCACAACAGATTTGTTGGGTGTTTACTGACCGCCGACAAAAACGAGTAAATGATCACACATCATGATTTAGCAACACTGACTGGCGTTGTAAAGTATTAACTTCAGCAGCTACTGTACATTTACTCGTAACTGTATTGTAACTTGAATAGTGTGCAACTTTATACTTTGACTCCACTGCATTTCAAGGGGAATAATGTACTTTTTATCCCACCACGCCTTTTTTGACAGCTAGTTTACTTTGACTGTGATGCATTATTTAAGTCCGTCAGGCTTTTTTCCTTTTAGAATTAGAATTTATCTCACGGCATCCTGATGGGAGGGTTTTTCAAAACATCTTGCATCTCTTAACTGCTAATTTACTGGCGCCAACTGTATGGAAGCCCACTTCTGCCAAGAAAAGAAAAAAAAAGATGAAATATAAGGAATGACAAAAAATAATCATGGTTGGTTAAAATTGAATAACAGAGGTCCAAATTATTATTATTATTTTTTTTTATTAAGGTCATAATTTTGATTTAAAAAGAAAAAAGATGTTTTATCTCATAATTTTGACTCACTATTTCTTACATTTTAATCCATGAGAATTTTTATTTTTATAATTTGTACATCCCTGCTATCAAGAAAATAGCTTCTTTGAGTTACACTGTCTGTTGAGAGCCATTTAGCCTCTCTCCAAGTGTACACCATGAGTCGATTAAGGGAAAATCTGGATACAGCGAGACGTCCTGCAGCCCAGCTCCTAACTGACTTGAATGGGGGATGAAATGTTTTAATCTTGTGGCTGTTATAGACCAAACACTTGTTTCACAATGTGAGCTTATGGGAGAAAGTCTTTTTGGGCCCCTTTGCGTCATGTGACATTGTAATTACACGGTTTGGTCATTGTGTCAAATTAGCTGCAAAGCCTGGCGCTGTTCCTGGTGGGTTTAGTGTACATCTTGTTTAATTCCCTCAGGGATAATAAATGGTACAAATAAAAACAACTCACAACTTGGCTTTTGCACAGTAATTTTCCTTCAAGGTGTCTCAATATTGAGCGTATTTGTGAACTTTAGAGGAAGACTTGAAGCAAGTCTTCAACCTTGCAGGCTATTCAGAGGGAATTCCCCATATTTCATTCAATTGTCCTAACATTAATAACACAAACATGCAAGGTCAGATAAAAATAAAAGAGGGCAAAATATAGCAGGACGTCATTTTTTTGCTCAAACATGTTCTATATAAGATTCCCAGATCAATTTCTAAATAAAATCTTTTTTTCTTTTATACCCTTTCCTTTAACTTTGCTTCAAATCGGGTTTGGTCTGGTGCCTGCACACTGAGCAGGAGTTAAAGCAGGGATGCAAAATGGTGCAGATGAGGGCAAATCCATTTGTTTGTCTTGATTGCAGACACTGGCTGGTGGTCACAGAAGACGGTCACATGGTGACGGGCCGACAGGAGCCTCGTCTGGTGTTGGTGTCTCTGACCTCCGAGGAAGGTCATGTTTGTCTAAACGGGCCGAGCATGGAGGAGCTGCGATTCCCCATCAAACATTCCGATAATCCCGTCATCAACTGCAGGTTTATTTTACTTGTTTATATTGATTTTATGCTCTGACCACTGTTTATTTTTACTAGTTTTTCATTATTTTTTGCCGTTTGTTTTTCACTTGAATGCAGTTTGATTAAAGGTTTAACCAAATATATCAAGACTTTAAAAAAATATATAGACAGTTAAAGCCTTCTAGGCATGCAGCTAATTAGAATTGCTAAATAATTACTTTCATTATTGATTCCTCTGCAGATTATTTAGTGAGTCGATTAATCTCTTTATTTAAAAACAAAAGGCAGAAAAGCGTTGTCATAATTTCCAACAGTTCAAGATCACGTTTCATGTCTTGTTTTGTTCTACCAACGCCTCAAAAAAAACCCAAAATATCCAGTTTACAATCACCTGAAACAGAAAAGCAGAAAATCCTCACATCTGACAAACCGTTTACACTGTTGATTTGTCTTTTGCATAACTTTTGTTCAAACTCTGCTTTTTTGTTTGTGTGCTGCAGAGTGTTTGGAGATGACATTCAGGGACGGGATTGCGGCGACGAAGCCTCTCGCTGGCTCACTCGTTATCTGGGCGCAGAGAAAACCTTTCGCTTGGTGCACTTTGAACCTCAGATGAGGGCGAGGAGGTCGGTGGATAGCGAGCCTCTCTTCCCACAATACGAGGTAAACACGAGTCTCTGTTGCTCTTTATTCCCGGATTTTAATTCTATAATCTCTATGCTTCTACTCCAGACAAGTATTGTTGTTCTATATGTCAGGTTTGATTCTCTCTTAATTGAAATAGCAACGAGTTTTACTACATTTATACATTGATTTTAGGGATTTTACACATTGATTTTACATACAGGAGAACAGGATTTCCATTTGTGTTTGTACTCATGATGTTCTATTTATCCAGCAGGTGGCCTACACAGATGTCGGACCTGTGATGCTGCTGTCCGAGTCCTCTGTGAAGGATCTCAGCAGGAAGCTCGAGAAGGATGTCACGGTGGAGCGTTTCCGGGCAAACATCGTCATAAGTGACTGCGAGGCATTCGAGGAGGTAGGCCGTTCAGCTTTTTCCAACAAGAAGCTCATGTTACTCTGATTTCTCAAGATTCTTGGTTACATAAACAAAGAAAAACATATCAGACAGTCACGTAAAGATTAGATTAGAACCTCAAAAGGTCTTAAAAGTAACAGATCTTAAATGTCTCGAGGCTGCAGCCCAGGAGGCTTTGATTTCATTCTCATTTGGTCCTTTACTTCTGACTAATACCTTGCCCTTTTCAGTGTGAGCAGCGTGGACTAATTTTGTCTCCAACTCAAACTGCTTTGGGTTTTTTTGTTTTTTTTGCAGGATTCATGGGAAGAGATCCAGATCGGCAGCGTGAGACTGCAGCGTGTAATGTCATGTGGACGGTAACACAGTGGATGCTTCACACAGATTTTAATCGGCGACAGAATCACTCCATTTATCAACAGCAATCAATCCAAAGTGGTGATAGGTTAGGTGTTTCGGGTTAACAGGATGTAACTTTTGCTGTTTCCAGATGTGTTTTCACCACCGTTGACCCTGAAACAGGTGTAATCACCAGAAAAGAGCCTCTGGAAACACTTAAAAGGTAAAGTTTTAACTCTTATTTTACATTTTGGTGGTGATTTCAGTGGGTGGCAGTATTTCTGCCCAGTTGGGCTACGTTTTATTTGATAGGGCAGTCTTTGACCTCTTTCTGCTGACGACTATTTCACAGCTATCGTCTGTGCAAACCATCCGAGACGCACATCTACAAATCGTCTCCGTTGTTCGGACAGCTGCACACTGTGAAGAAGACGGGCGTCCTGCATGTCGGCGATGTGGTGTACAAGATCAGCCGCTGATGGAGGGAGCCGGAGAGGGAAAAACACGCTGGTCGCTATTAAATCGAAAGAGTATGGAAATCATTATTTGCACGATCACTGTATAATTGCTATGCTAGTCCACACTGAAAAAAAAGCACTTAAATAGATGTAGAATATATAAATAATGAAATTGAAAAAAAGCTCAAACATGTAATAAAAATGACCAATCCACTGATATGACATGGAGTTCATAATATAACAATAATCCACAATTTTTATAGTAGATTGCGATGTTATTCCAGTACGCTGTATCTGTTTCAGGAGGGCTTTTATGTAACACGAATGGTGCCTGAATAAAGCAAATTCCTGACAGCTGCACACTGAGTTTACTGATATTTAAATCCTGAAAGTAAATGCTGCTGTTGAAGAGAGAAATGGAACCGCCTGAAGCGACATAATTTACATGTGTAATTACTCCGTGAATAAACAAGGCAGAGAAACACTGCGGGGCAGAAACGCCTTCTGACGTTAAAAATAATTCGAATTTAAAATTTGTTATCTGTTGATCTGCTGATGAATCTTTCCTCGCATATTGTTAACAGCTGCAGGTTTTCATTATTTAAGGGCACACGTTTGTAAATTTAAAAATCAAAAATACACAAGCATCTATTTTTTTTCATAATTCTGTAACGCCATTTTTTTAAAAAAAAGTACTATTTTGGAAATTAATGTTTTTAAATCTTGCCGTTAGCAGAGACGTAGACGTTCTGACAGGCTTGTGTTTTAAATTCAGATCCCGTGCCGTGAATGTTTTGAAGCCGATACTGATTGAAACCCTGTTCTGGATCACTAGTCGTGGTAAATATTTTCCAGCCCTCCTGCTGTCGTGCACTTGATGCACTTCTGTTTAGTGGGTCAGTCACACTTGGAACAAGACAAACATCTGACGGAAACAAAGATTAAACCTGTGACCTGTCAGTCTGTATCAGTATTTTAGTAAAGAAACAGGAAACCAGTCACAGACGATCATCATGTGGAGCGGTGCTACATTTCTCACAGAGCTGTCAGAGGTCTTCACTAGTTTAAAGCAAAAGCACTCCTGTTTCATGGGAGGGTCAACCTCTCATTGTATCTGCTCCACGTAAAAGAATAATGGCTGTAATTCCCGTCTAATACTGTCACTGCTCATAATGGGTTGTTTTTTAACACGACTGAGAGTCTGCTAACGTGCTGATGTCGAGCAGGTATACTGTTAACCATCTTAGCGTCCTTAACATTTGGTGATTTGCACTAAAAACATTACAGCTGAGGCTGACGGGAAGGATTGGTTTAGCAGGTTTGTGGTCATAAACCAAATAACTGAAGATGGAATATCTGCACAGAATTTTGCGCCAATCCAAACAGTAGATGTTGAGATATTTCACTGGATAGGCAAAAACTTGAGATTGAGATTGCTGTAAATTGAATTTCAGTGATGATGTGTTTAAGTGTGCCTAACGTTCAAATTCAGCCACTTATTTCAGTATTGGGCAGCTTGTTGCATATCAACTTTATTGCAAGGAATTCAACGTAAATGACAAAACACAGAACAGACAAAAACCAGCAAACATGCTCTTTAAAAAGGGAGGAAACTATCATGTTGTGTGTCACCGGCACATGAGAGCAAAGTGCCTTGTTAGTTGAAAAGTGCCCCGGTTCTTACACTTCAAAGGGTCGCTTCTCCAGCAAAACAGCCCCAGGTAATGACAAACAGAGCTAACAGGAGCCGATACACAACAGGAAAAGAGCCATTTCTAAACGTCTGTTTGGCCTCTTCCCCGTCACAAAATGAGTACTTTAGAGGAAATGTTTTCTAGAGTCAAAGAGACAACCTGTGTTTTCCAAATCGGTGACATTTTAGCTCAAATACTTTGTTTTGTAGGTCTGTAATTTGCAGGGGTCCTCAGTTCAAAGAACTTCAACATGCATTGCACCTTATTGGAGACACAGGGTAGACCTACATTAAATCTAAGTGCAACCCTAAATTCAGACCTACAAATTTACACCCACCATCACTTTAAATGACTCTGATGTGCTTCTTTTTCTGATCGGCGTAATTTGCGTTTCGAGCTGCATTTGCACAGGTGGTTTGGTACATTAAAGTCATACATAGTAAGTATTGTTTAGTTTATGATGTACTTCTGCCTCAAAGTATTTCTTCATGTGTGCTTCAGTCAGCAATTTTTTTTTTTGCTTCCATGGTTTCTTCTTATTTTTTTTCCTCGCTTTCCTGTCAATTGATTTCTGTTTCGCCTTCACGGTGCTCGTCGTCGTCGTCGTCGTCGTCGTCGTCACGTTGGCTGCAGTCGCTGTAGGTTTGACCTGGCTGCTCGTCACCGGTGGTTTGGGGGTGAGTTTGAATTTTCTTGGTGGTGGTCTCGTAGGTTTTTCACTTGTGTCCAGCACAGTCACTGAAATGGCACAGATGTCAGTTAAGCACCCATTTTCACAGTTTTACTTGCTCAACTCTGCAGCCACATACAGTATATGTTGCCTTTTATGAGGCTTGATTGAATATTTGACTCAGAAAACATGCCGAAATGTTTGCAAAGTTTTCATGTTTTGCTGCTTTTTATAGATTTATTCTTATATGACAATTATACAATTTGGCAGTGTACGTAGGCAATGTGTTGGCTTGCTAGAACAGATTTCTTATATATAATAACCTCTAACATCAATTTAATTTAATTTCATAATATGTTGTGTATATGTTGTTCATATTTAGTGCATCTTGATTGGACCAAAAATATTTTTACACAGAAAAATTGAAAAACCATGAATATATTTCAGTTTAATGGACATTTTCAGAGGCTCCACTATGTCCAAGTCTGGTATGTGCATAAAAATAAGACATTGTCACGTTTGAGAACTCAATGAATATGGTAGGACCCAGATGCAGTCAAGAAACAGAAAGACAAAAGTCCTAAAAAACACAGGGAAGGCGTTCTAGGTGAAACGGCTAACTGACAAAGACAAAGGGGAGCACACAGACTTAAATACACAAGGAAGGGAAGGTTAACAAGGAACAGGTGAAACTAATCAGGGCGGGGCAGACAATCACAGTGGCGGGAAAAGAGCAAAGACAGGAAGTGTGAAGCAGGACGAGACACAACTTCAAAATAAAACAGGAAATAAGGCAACAAAATCCCAAACCATGGCAGACAGGAGGTTATAAGAAGAAGAAATGATAAAAATGCAAAGTTAAACTGACTTACGTTCCCTGGGCACAAAAGGTAACTTTTTCCCCTTCACTTTGACAGGCAGCGGCTTCTGCTTACATTTCCCTGGAGGAGCTCTCCTGCAGAAGTTACAATGGAAGCAGTTTTTTTTTTGTGTGTGTGTGATCAACATTTTTATTTTGACGTTAGAACAGACAAGACACAAGAGAAATATCAACAACAATAACACAATAACAACAACAGCAGCACAAACAGAGTTGGAAACAGGATTATGTATGATAGATATCATGAATGTTGTTTTCCCAGTTGGCAACATGTTCTTATGGTAAGTCAAATTGAAAGTGCATTGTATGGTTTAATGTAAGCTGTGTCTGATGCTACACCTGGCGGGGTCCATGAATTTGAAAACGGTTCCAAAAGGAGACGTGGCACTGGGGTACGCCGTGGCTAAAAAGTATAGATCCCCTAAAAGAACACAAACGGCTCATGAGTGCAGTTAAACTAGCGCTTAACTAAACGCTGTGAGGGACTGAATGAATGCTACCTGCTTCATCTTCAGCGAACGAGATGATGAACTTGTGGTGATGATTGATGAGTCCAGGAAAAGAGCAAGTCTTTTTGTCGCCCATACACACACTCCTCTCCTTCCAGGTTCCCGTTGATTTATCTTCCTCTAACGCCATGATTCGACTGCAAGATTGACAGACCAAGAAACACAAAAAGGAACAATTCAACATTTGAGGAAATATACTTATTCACTTTCTGAGATTTCGATAAGAAGATAAATAGAAAGCTGCAGCCGGCAGCCAGATAGCTGAGCTTAGCTGTAAACAGAAGGAAACAACTACAACTTATTTGTTTTCATACAGACAAAAATAGAAGTGTAAAAACAACAAGCTGTGGTTTTAAGTGAGCTTACAGTATGTGCCAGACAATTTCTTGACACAGTCTTGCACATAACCTCCCTGTAAAATGGTGAATGTATGTTTTTACACTTCGGTTTTTGTAACAAAAAAGTCAGATGAAAATGAATAAAAAAGTATTTGCTAGAACATATTATCATTTCCCCAGATTGTCTAACCAAGCTTTGCTCAAGTCCTACATCATGCATAAAATAAAGTTAATAAGTTGCATCAAATATGAGCCAAAAGTAAATATTTATGTTGTGGTTAAATAACTAAATAAATATTATAATATTGTCATTTAAGTCAGCCTGGGGACTCAAGCAATGTGACTTAAATTCATTCAAAAATACAGTTTTTCAATAAGCAAACAGAAGTTCAAGATTTGTTTTTCACCCAACAGTTGGAGAAAAGTATTTGGTTTAGATCAAACTCAATCTTGCCCGGTCATGAAGTCTCCAAAAATGTACAGGCCGTTCAGATTGGGTGATTCACATCCTCTGTACACATATCCCCCCGTCACAGACTTCCCAACATGGTGGCTGTATGCAAATATAGGGGGGATGTCATCTGTGGTGGCAGAGAAAGACGCGCTGAATTTAACTAAAATCGGAAGCATCAAAATTAGATTGAAGGGTGTGAAAGTATCAGTGGGGCAGAAAACAAGCTCTTTATTTTTAACCGTCAGTAAAGTTTCACATGAGCAGAAAATACTCACTCAAGGAGGAGTTGTGACACAGTTTCATATCATAGCACTCAAAGCCCTCTTTGGCTCTCCATCCATAGTTTCCTCCTTTCACGATGATGTCAATTTCCTCATAGCGGTTTTGACCCACATCTCCACAGAATATCCTGCCCCTGCCATAGCGGCTGACCGGGTCTCCGCGGTCCACAGAGCATCGCCACATGTTTCTGACTCCATATGCGTACACCTCTGGCCGGGCATCTGGGTCACCGAGGAATGGGTTGTCAGGGGGGGTCCTGTATTGCTTCCCACCGGAGTCACTTCCATCTACATCAATGCGGAGTACTTTTCCCAACAGTGCACTCCTGGGTTGGGAAAAATGGGTTTCAACAACAGTTGAGAGGCCCTTCAGCACAGTGATTCCCAACCAGGGGTATACCAGGGGATAATTTTGCAGTTGCTACGGGTTTTATGGGAAGATTATGGTTCAACTAATAGAAAAACTGTTAACAATGCATATTGAGTCAGCTGTAACACCATAACACTATGGCTACATGCTGCAATTGAGAGTGCATGGAAATTAGAGAGGCTATACACAAGCACATGTTTAAATGTCATAAATGTTTGAAATAGATAGCTACAATTCATATTCAAGTGTTCAAACTAGCTACTTGATACATGGTTGAAATTGTTAACTAGAACTAGCTTAATAAATGGCAACAGTTATCTAAAAATTAAGTGATGGATAAATATGTTTTTTTATTGTTTGAATTATTCAAATTATTTGCTTATTTGTATTGGACAAACAGCTTTCAGTATAGTTAACCAAAAATAGGTAAATTGTATGTATAACGGTATGCCAATTAAAAAATGGTTGAAATTGTTTGCTAAAAGTAATGGAAAACAGTTGAAATTGTTTGCTCCAGTCAAAAATATGTTTTTCTTCTTGTTCCTCCAGTTGAATGTTTGAGCATGATGTACAGTATGTGCGGAGTCTGACACTATAAGGCTGTTTTCAAATTCTTTGCTGGAAGTGTAAATTTTCTCTGTGTTCACTAAAAATCTGATTGTTTTTAAAGAGGCGGGGCCTACAAGCATGATTTGTGACATCACAAATAGTTTGGAAGCCAATCCTGGTCCAATATTCAGCATAGGCCTACACAAGTGTGATGTGGAGACTTGAAGCCTCCAGTGCAACCTGGAACACTGAGAATGGAATATTTGCATATCCATATATTCTAGAATTTTTAATGAGGGAGAAGGAACACGTGCCATTTTAAGGATTTTAATGTTGTAATTATACTTTTTTCCCCTGCAAAAACCATGTCAGAAACACATTGGAAAATATGTTTTGTATACCTTAATAAATGTGTGGAGGGGATCTTCAAAGTGATAGATAAACATGTGAAAAGGTTAGCTAAAGGTAATGGATAAGTAGTTTAAATAGTAAACATAAGTAAACATGATGGAAAAATGGTTGAAAAAGTATCCTTATGACAAAAATTGTTGGAAGGTTAGAGGCAATCGAGAAATGGTTGAAAATGTTAGCTAATAGTAATTGTAAACAGTTGAATTTGTTAACTTAAAGTATTAAGCAAGATAAATGGTTGAATAAAGCATATGGATAAATGGTTAAAATAATGAAGCCTAACTAAAAGTATGAATAAATGCTTGAAATAAAATAAATAAAGGTTAAGTAAAGTAATGGGTAGCTAAAAATATTGGATAAATTGCATAGATGTAGAGTAATGGCAATGGTTGAAATATAGTTGTAGCTATATGTTATGGATTAACAGTTGAAATAGAGAGCTAAGAGTGTTTGAGTGTTTGGAACGTGACGCGTGGTGTCGATGAAGGAGTACATTACGTTCATCTGGTGAAACTGTGGCAATATTTCAGCCAAAAGGGTTCATTAATTCAACATTCTTGAAGAAACCTCAGTTGCCTTACTTGTTTTGTGCATTTCCATACTTCCCAAATGGATCCCCAGCTTTTCCACCGTCTCCAGTGAAGATGTACAAATATCCATCGTGTCCGAACAGAAGCTGGCCTCCGTTGTGGTTTGCGGCCGGCTCCTCGATCTCTAAAACAACCCTGAATGTCAAAAGGATGCCGATCAGTACAATCACAGAAGTGATAGTCTTGTTCATACTTGATTTTTAAATATACCTTCAGGTTATGATTCATCCAAGCCGAACCTAATACGGATACTTTGGTGTGGTAAAACACCACCTGTGAAGTTCACCAACGAACACTTCATATGTCATTTATCTGCTAATAAAAAACATCTTTATTGTAAAAATAACAAGTTTTGGTTTTACTAGATAGGCTAATTCTTGGTGGGAGCAGTGACTTCTTGGAGTATCTGCTGGTTTCCTGGCACATAACCCCAGTAAAACCGAACGCTGTCATGTTTACACTTCTATTTTTTTGTGGATTAAACAAGATTTAGTTTAGTGATGCTGGTAGGTAAATTTCGTTACTATTGAAGCCAGGTTAGCTGTTTCCCCTGCTTCCAGTCTTAACCTAACCACCGGTGGTAGCTTCATGTTCCCTGCTCAGACACGAGCGTTGTATTGGTCTTCTCATTCCTCACCTCTTAGCTAAAGGTCGAATAAGATTATTTCCCAAAATGTTGAACCATTCCAACTGAATGCCTGTGCCTGGAAAAGCTGAACTGAACTGATTATCTGTATTAAACTCCTTACGTGTTTAGGCAAGCTTTGGTGCAAATACAGCCCAGGGGGTGTATGACAATATATGCCTTTCAAAAGGTAATTATAGTATAGATGCAGACCTATGCATCATCAGCCAAACGTTTGATGCAATAAAAAGACTCTAAGGAAACCATGTCTCTGCATACCTCTCTGAGAAAGGATCCGCCATGTTCATATCATTAGCAGACACCTTCATCTCACTGATTCTGACTTTCTCCAGCTTACTGGTGACCTGGATAGAGTAGTAGACGAAGAATCGTCCGTTGTCCCTGTAGTTGGGGTGAAAGGCCATGCCCAGGAAGCCCCTCTCATCCCCCAGCCACGGCGTAGTCATCACCTGCCCGCTCATGTCCAGGAAGGGCTGCTCCAGCCGGCTGCCATCACGCAGGTAAACCCACACAAAGCCCACCTGCTCCGCGATAAACATGCGATGTGTGTCGTCGCCACTGTGTAGCATCAACACGGGGTTCCTGAGGTTGTTGGCCACCTCTGTCAGGCACAGCTGGAGACACCCTCTGGGGTCCTCCACCACCTGTCCCAGGTTGCTGTTGAGGTCAGGGCTCTTTAAAATGTTGGGGTAGCAGTAGTCCCGGTCTGACAAGTCCACCATGCTGCAGAATGTGGATACATCTCTCTCAGAGGTGTCACGCAGCAGCTGGTTCTCAGTTAAATATTTAACCACGTGGCGACATTTGTTATGAAACTCTGAGCAGTAGCCAAAGCAAAGGCCGGGCAGCTCTCTGACAGGCGTGTACGGATCCTCAGCATCGTAGAGGTGGGCGGCATATGGAGAGCACTCCTGATTGGGGCAAACAGGATAATCACAGAGACATTTTAGGGCACTGATAAAGCAGACCAGAGGGACTTGACTGGCCCAAGTCAAACAGCAAATCAAAGTATGGGAGCCCATTGATATTTGCATGACCGTAGCCGGCCAATCAGGACAAGCCTACTCAAACACGTGGAAGCCCCCGCGTATATTGGGCTGTGTGACAGCTGCTGGCTATCCTGCCACCTCTTCAGCAAGAGACGTGCGACAGACGGCTTTATATGTGCTTATAGAACAAGGGTTATAATAACGTAACCTACCATTCTATCTCTCACAGGCTCTGTCCTCTACTGGACTCTATGGGCACAGTGGGTGGAGCCCGATAAATGACTGAAAATCGGCCCACCACACCAAACCTGAACGGCTAAGGGTAACCGCCACAGCTCACCCACCTCCTATTTCAGACAAAGTTGAGAGGAAGTAGGAGACTACCGCCCTAGACCAGAAAAACATGCCTGGGCAGCCGCAGCTATAACCCTCAGGTGTCCACATGCAGTGGACACCCCGTAGACCACATTCCCCGAGTCATCGAGGGAGCACGGGGACATGTGGCCCAGATAAAGGGGTTCAGGTGCAGTGCGACCGACACCCATACACCCAGTAACCACCTTCACCAGTCCTGTGTCGCCTCCGCGAGCACAGACCCTGAGAGGGAGCCCAACATGTCCAAGAGGTAGAACCTAATGAACGGACAAGGCGTAGTCAATAACGTCGCTGTGAATATGTCCTCAACACAATCAGTGGGAAAACTCGCAGATTGGGCTACATTCATGCTAATTTCAATGGGTGAATACATGATTGTAATTGGAGGAGAGTATTACTCATAGAGTCCAGTAGAGGGCGGAGCCCGCGTGAGATATAACTTTGGTTGCAAGTGTTGGCAAATAAGAATTTAAGTTTATTCCTCCTTTAAAATCATTGGGAACTCTCTGGATTAGAGCCCTTATTGGAGTTAAACTAATTTTTAAAGAATATCACAGGTTTTTCAATATCAAAGTATGACTTTATGTTCTCCCCAACTGTTAATTAAAACTCAGATTAAATAAGACTATAGCCTATCAAGTCAAAGTTGTGTGATGCCTAAACTTAGATCTCTTTACAAATATAGGGTTAACATAAATTTAATAATGCCTTTAATTAGATTAAACTGAGATTAATCCAAAATACGACAGAAAGTTGTAGACTATGATGTCCAAATAGACGATTAGACTGTGCTTTGGATGGTAGACAAGGTTTCAGCAGAGGTGAAGAGAGTGCAGTTCACCTATTAACGAAGATTGTATACCTGTTCATCACAGTAGCATCCTCAAAAGCACACCTTTCGAAAAGAACATACAGTATACATTTACCTGGCACATTATTTCCTTCAACATGTCTCCACAGAGCTCATAACCCGCCACTTCCAACTGGTCAATGATGTCCCAGTATCTCTCCGCGATCGTGTTGTCCGTTTTCTGGTCGCAGCAGCCAAACTGCTCGTACTGCGTGCAAAACTCCAGGTGCCACGGAGGTTTGAACGGTGGCTCGAAGTCCAGACACTGAGGATGAGCTGATGCTGACCGGACGAGGATGAGCAACATCAGTGACATGATCAGGAAAAAGTCAGGTAGGCTCCGGGTCTTTTTGGGTGAGTTCTGAGCGGGCACCGCGCGTAAAACCGCACAGCCGGCTCCGTTTGGATGGAGCGCAACATCCTGCATACTTGTCATTTTTGCCATCTGCCCCCGAAATTTCAACTGTTTGCTCTCCTTTCTGTAAGAGCCAGTGTGTTAAGTGTGAAGCATGTGGATACACTTGTTACGCGTGCGCAAATTTATGTAGATGGCCGTGCGTTCAGCAGTCCCAGGTAGTTAGGTAAAAACACACCTTGTCGCCAGATCTGGCTCCCATCTAATTACTAACAATTAAAAGAAAACAGATTCGTGATACGCGGCCAAGTTAATGGAATGTACAGGCTATATTTTATTCTCCGCCACGGTTTCCTACAACGCAGCGCAGTTGGCAGACGAAAACGCACAATTAACTCGAAAGAGCGCGCGCTCCCAGGCACGCACGCACACATGAAACCGGACCCGAGTGTCGAGGTGTGCAAACATCAACAGGCTACCACAACACAAACTGTAATTTTGACTCACATTCATGTTAAAGCGCCTCCAGGCAGCGTGCTGTTTGTGCTGCAGCTGTGCTTCACCCTACACATCCACTGTCCCGGCATGTCAGCTCTCATTTGAATGTAGTCAAAGGTGTCTGGCATCACTTTCGAGTGGTGCCAAGGGAAAAGAAAAGGTGAAAGAAATATCTCCATCAAGCATGTGCTCAGGCTACATAGTGTGTAGACCAACAGTTGTCTCACAACATAAAGCACTACCCTGTTCTGATTTTAAGGGGATTATGAATAGACTAAATTAGCCGATAATAAGTAAGAATTGTGTAGGCCTAATTGAGGAATTATTAAGGTTGCTTTAAGGTTTACTTTCATTTGGATTGCAGAGTTAAAAAAAAATCTTCATTTTGTTTGTTTAAACAACTTAATTAAATTATTTTTAAAAAATATTACATGACACCCACCAAGGTTTTACTCCAGTAAGTTGTTTATTAAAGAGGCTAAACCTGTTGGTCAATTTAGTCAGTAAATAACAGTCTTAAGGATACAGCCACACTCATTAAAAATACATTTGAAAAGTGACGTAGCGCCTTAGCTATTTCCCTGAAGGCAATGCAAGATTACCAACTGAGAAAGTGACAAGCGCCAGTCTATACCCAAGTAAAGGACCATCAACATCTATAGGCCAAAAACACCAAAAAGGTTTGTTTAAGTGTTCAAAGCAACTAAAAACAGACAAAATATTTTAGAATGATATGTCTTAGTCACAATCTACTTTTCTTAAAGTATTTTTTAGCCTTTGAAATTGTACTAATAGTTTGTAAATGTCTGTAACCCTTTTAGGCTCACACACCTCTGTTTTGGTGCACTTTGTAGTTCATTTAGTCTTCACTACTTTAACATTATGCACATTACATTCACTTTGCACATAACGGATGAATGATGACACATACCTTTTTGTTTCCTTGTATTCGGTTTATTTTGTATTATTGGCAGTACATGTAGTTATTATTTCTAGTGCACACATTTAGTTAGCTTATGTACAGTCACATTTTAATTTGTATTTAGTTCAGTTTGTGTTAATTGGTTGTAACTTATATTTGTTCAGGGCCACTGCTGAGGGACTTCTTTTCAGGCCTGAGCACAAGATGGTGCCCTAGAGCAGAGCTGTTAAATACAGGAAGTGGTAAGGCAGACTGTATGGGGGAATTGGGATTTATAATTATGAGATTTTATTCATTGCTTTAGAGTTTATTAGCTCATGGTACTTTTGTTTTGTTTCATATTTAAAATATTTAAACTGAGAGACTAATTGTCTAGTTTGCCGTTATACTTCAGTTGGTAGTGTTTGGATCTGCTTTATTAACTCTTCCAATTTAAGAATAGTCGGGGGGGGGATCACATACAAGACGGGTCCCAGCACATTCAGGTATCCTTATCATAGCGTATCATACTACGGTCCGACTGATTTGACCTTTTTGTAATGGACACAGAGCTCTTGTTATATATTTTGTGAGCTGTTTCTTTCATTTTGGGGTTGATAAAACCCTCCTTTTAAAAATCCAGCTGTGGTTCCTCATGCTTACCAACACAGCCCCTCGCAACCTTGTTAGAATAAACACTCAAACTTACTCCTTTCTTCCTAAGACAGATGTTAAAATTAAAATATTACATTGTAACTTCTAATGGTTGTTTATAATTTATAACCAATTTGTTTGTTAGGTTGCTTGCCTCTATTTTGGATGTAACAATACACTAAAGAACTTGCAGTACTTATCCAGCAGATGGCAGCAACCAACCTACGGAGGACAAGGAAGCGGAACTTCGTCATTTCTTTATATTTTGCATTTGTTTTGGTGAGGAGAAGTGTCAAGTTAGTAAGAATAAAAACATCAAACTTCCGCCTGGACGCTTCAGCTTAAACTATTTATTAATGATAATGTATTTGTTAAAGCGTAACTCAATTCAAACAATGGCAAAAATTTGAATTAAAATTAATTTATAAATGACTAGGCAATGATTCCAATGTGGTTTATATTTAACACGCACACATAGTCCTCGTATTAAAAAAAAACCTAATTTCGTGCGTTTATTTTGAAGGCTAAAACTGTACTTCCGGTCGCATGTTAGCTAACAGTGCTAGGTTTGACGCGCGGTGATAAGGCGCTGCCAAGTCTGACAACAAATTATATTTTGCCCAACATAACGTATGCAGCTAAAACCCACCGCCATGGCATCCTAAAGGGTTGGAAGAAGACACGGTTTCATGCTCGGTAGGTGACCTTTCGCCGTTGAGACTGCGCCCCGAAACACGGACGGTTGTGTGGACGCTGGAGAAGCTACAATGAGCTCCGAGCACCAGAGCGACAGCGAGGACGCCGACGAGTCTCAGGACAGGCCCAACAGCGGCAGCGACGACTCGGAGGTGGAAGATGACATCGCTCGGGTGGGTTCTCCTTCACCGCCGGAGAGCAGCGGGGACCGAACGGAGGTTAGCGCGAGGTCTCCGGCGTCGGGGGAGCGAGAGCCCGGCAGCCCACCGTCCGCCGAGCCGCGGACAGGGAGCGGCGAGGTCTCCAGCACCGATAGCCGCAGGGGGAATAGCCTGTTTTCATGGCTGCAGAGCAGGACAATAAGACGAGGGGTGTTTGTGGACCCAGCTAGGGATAACTTCAGGACAATGACCAGTTTGTACTGCTCTATGAATCCGGCTGTGGAGTCTATCAACCTGAGCACTCAGACCCACGGAGCGGTGTTCAACCTGGAGTACTCCCCGGACGGGTAAGACAGTATTTTAGGCCTTTTACCTGAAATTGGTGTTCACAGGGTTCATACTTGCCTGAAAATATTTGAAATGTGAAACAGTGCACTGGAAGGGCTCGAAAAATATTGGGTAAATAGCCTGGAAAGTGCTTAAATTGCATTGCAAATTCACTCATGTTTCATCTCTCTGCACTTCCATGGTTTACCTTACTTGTAAATATGTATTTAAAAACAGACAATCGAAACATAACAATTCGAAGTTCTTGAATTTCTCTACGCAAATGCTGGAAACACAGTCTTGCAAACGCCCCTCACACAAAGCACAAGAGAACACACGGGGTTTAAGCCTTAAATCCTGTAGCCAAACCAGGTTAAGCTGTGTCCAGTCTGGGTCAAATATGTTTGTGTTCTCATATGACAGCAGGTCAAAACACAAGGCTCTCATGCACAATTAAGTGTTTTATTTGTGGAAAATGTGTTTTGCTTTGCATTTATTGTCGCAGGAGATGAAAACATCCTGAACACACTCAGCCTTGGACAGTTTGATATAAGAAATGAGTAAAAATGAGCATATGTTTTAAAGTATTCACTAAATTGCTTTTGCCTCAGCTTTCAGTGATCAGGTTGTAGTTTACACTTCCCACTGCATCCTTGGTCCATACATAAATGCATCAAAGAACCAGAAACTACCCAGAAAAGACACTGCTTCTTTATTTACCCTGTCTTGCATCAAATAAGGGAGGTCAGTATTCTTACATTTGCCCTGAATATATTGCTCAGGTGGATCGGTAATACACACCTGCAACTGGAGGATGGCATAAACTGATATTTGAGCTAAATAGCAGAGGAAAATCTAACATAAATAGATGATTATTTTATTTTCTTTCTCTCCACATGTGTATTTGTTACATCACTGTAGACTGTAATGGGAAAGAGGCGTATTGCCATAACATATTTATGAGAGTTAAATTATCCCCTCATCATTTATCTGGTTAGTATTGTTGGAGTTGTTGCGTTTGTATCAATGTATTAAAAAGCATATTATATATTTTTTTAAAACTCATTTAACTCACGTAACTAACGTACGACTTGTGTGTCTCTTCTGCTCAGGTCTGTGCTGACTGTCGCCTGTGAGCAGACTGAGGTCCTGCTGTTTGACCCCATCTCATCCAGACACATCAAAACCCTGACGGAGGCCCACGAGGACTGTGTCAACAACATAAGGTGAGTTTATCCAGTCTTAAATCGTCCAGGGAGCGTTTAGGGAAGGGGCCGAGGGAATGGACGCTCAAATCAGTGAAATGAAAGAGATTTAGGATGGCAACATGATCCCTTAATTTGTCTTTAATGGTTAAAGTATGTCAGATTAAGCTCCTTGAGGCCAATAAAATCTACTGAAGGGATCAAGCAGCTATCTAAATTCACGTCCGGAGAGAATGTTGAATGGAAATATTCCCCTAACTATCTGTGCCCTGCAGGTTTTTGGACAATCGTTTGTTTGCCACCTGCTCTGACGACACCACGATCGCATTATGGGACCTGCGTAAGCTGAATTCAAAGGTGTGCTCGTTGCACGGCCACGCCAGCTGGGTGAAGAACATCGAGTACGACACCAACACTCGTCTCCTCGTCACGTCTGGCTTCGACGGCAACGTCATCACATGGGACACTAACAGGTTTGTGTTTTGTAGTGTGTGTGCAAGTAAATATGAGACAATTCTGAATATTTAAAGTGTTAAATGTGGTGATACTGTCTTTGCACCGTTTTTGAGATGAGTGATTGGACAAATTTTTTAGGATTGTAGTGATGGCTGCAGCAAATTTTTATTTTTGTTATTGTTGAAACATATTGTCAAAAAACGGTCATTACAAGTTCCGAGGGACCAAGGTGATGTTTTTGTGTTTCTTGTTGTGTCCAATAAACAGTCCAAAACCCAAATATATTCAGTTAATAATGATTTAAAACATAAAATATACAAATCCATAAATCTGAGAGGCTGGAACCAGTCAACATTTATTATTTCTGTCTTAATAAATGACATTAGTGATTAATCGATTATCACAAGTGTGCTCAGTCAACTAGTAGTCATACAACTTTTTTTCCCAACATTAATACCTGTAAATATGGAAAAAATACATTTGTTGTCCTTTATATTAAGCCGTTTCACTGTGGATTTGTTGTCTTGATGCTTCCCACCACGAGCAAACCCCTTTTCACCAGAATTACATCCAATTGTAAGGACTTCTGCAACTGTCCTGCCCCTGCAGGTTTACAGAGGACGGCTGCCCGCACAAAAAGTTCTTCCACACCCGCTACTTAATGAGGATGCGCCTGACACCCGACTGTTCCAAGATGCTCATCTCCACTTCCTCAGGGTACCTGCTCATCCTCCACGACCTGGACCTCACCCAGTCCCTGGAGGTGGGCAGCTACCGTATGCTGCGAGCACGACGGACACCCCTCAGCTCAGGTAAAAAAACAAAAACAATCTGCCCATAATTCACATAATTATTTTACTCACTTTTAACCTTTTTTCTCTGATTTGTTGTTCTATTTTTCTATCCATTTCAGTGTGTTAATTCCTTTATGCGAAGCTTACACCTAGTGCCAAAGCAATTGGTTGATTAGTCAATTGGTTGGTCAAGACGTATAAATAATGGGCTGTAGTTTTGATGGTCAAGAGTAATTATTTTTGACTTTAATATCAGGTAAGAATGGAAAATATTCCAGTACAGATTTATAGATGCAAAGAGTTGCTTGGTTCTGTCCATTTGATGTCATTTCAACTGCAAGACCATTGCACAAATTAAAAAAGTTCTATCCCAATTGGCCTTTATCACTGACATTTTGTTAACTAAAATATTAAGTGATGAAAACGTTACTGTTGTTTCCAGATCAAAGAAAATTATTTTTGACCCTGTTGTGATTCTGTAGATGGAGGCACATCAGCGTCCAGGTCAGCTGGAACTCCTCGCCAGGGAAATGACTCCAGCAAGATCCACCCTCATAGAGAAGGTCAGAGACAATCGCAGTGTAGAACTGAACAACAGATGTCAGCTGAGGTCGTCTTATTCTAAAGTAGTAATGCTGGACCATAAAGTTATCACTGACTTTGTTCTTGCAGGCCTTTCTCCCAGGAACAGCCTGGAGGTTTTGACTCCAGAGATCCCTGGAGAGAGAGACAGAGGGAACTGCATCACCTCCCTGCAGCTCCACCCTAAAGGCTGGGCCACGCTCATCCGATGCTCCAGCAACATGGACGACCAGGAGGTGAGAAACGTTTAGCTGCAGATACACCTGTTATCTCTGCATCTACAATCTGCTTCTTTGCGGCAGCTGTTGTCAACTTAGCTTAACTCAGTTTAGGACGACATTTTTGAATTATTGGTATTGCAAAAACATGTTTCCTGACTGCATTTAGGAAAAAATACTATTTTTCTTTGGATAGGAATTCAGCGATTGCAGAACCATACTAACTGAAGAATTTCCTAAGTTAGGATGGCATACACCTTGTTCAGAATAACTCCTAAAAATGGCAGCACCACTGTTGTTAGTTAGGTCTGTATGGCAATGACAATGAAGATCAGGAACACCATGAACACTGAAATATTATAATTGAAAGGCTACTCAAACTGTTGGAGAAGCTAATACTGCTGTTAGCCTGTTGGAGAAGCTAATACTGCTGTTAGCCTGTTGGAGAAGCTAATACTGCTGTTAGCCTGTTGGAGAAGCTAATACTGCTGTTAGCCTGTTGGAGAAGCTAATGGTGATGTTAGCTTGTTGGAGTAACTGTGTATCTCCATCTTCCTCCCTGTCTCTCCCCAGTGGACGTGTGTTTATGAGTTCCAGGAGGGAGCGCCCACCCGCCCGCTGGTCTCCCCCCGCTGCTCCCTCCGCCTCACCCACTACATCGAGGAGGCCAACGTCGGCAGGGGCTACATCAAAGAGTTGTGTTTCAGCCCGGACGGACGACTCATCTGCTCCCCGTATGGGTACGGCGTCCGCCTGCTGGCCTTCGACGAGAGCTGCGGCGAGCTGGCCGACTGCCTACCCGTCCAGACCAGCTGCCTCAGGGAGATCCGCTCCATCTACTCACACAGTGACGTGGTGCTCACCACCAAGTTCTCCCCAACACATTGCCAGCTGGCCTCGGGCTGCCTCAGTGGACGCGTTGCCCTTTACCAACCCAAGTTTTAGGTACCCGTGCTGCCAAAGAACGATGCACTGCAGACCTGGGTAGAGAAGTGATAAATAGGGTTCCTGCACAGATCTAGAAATATGTAGATGGCCTTAGATTGCCCCATAATACCGCTCTTATAATTTAATATTTTCTATGATTTTTAAACTCCTAATCTAATATATGCAGATTTTTGTTGTGCAAAGGCTATATCTACATTGTAAAATGTCTTCTTGGTATCTTTTGGTTTAAATGATATCAAAACCATCAAAGGAAATCCAAAAAAACCCCAAAAAACTGAATCTTTATGAAGCCTGAATAACATTTCCCAGCATTTGTTTTAAAGTGCTGAAGTGGACCAGATCAGTTTATATATAGTCTTATGCAAGGTATAAATGGAGTTTTGTGGTTTTTCTGGACCCTCTGCCAGACGATCTATATGGCACCTAAAAGGGATAAAATAAACCATAAAAATAATTTTAAGTACTTCTAGACCCAGGTCTGCAGCTGTGAAGCTGACTGAGTTTGTTTGGGTGGGGTCCGTCAGCTGATGGCCTCTGACCTGGGAAAAAAAAAATGAAAGAAGGAGAAGACTTGTGCTGTGACCTCTTGACCAGGCTGCAGTAGTGGATGAAAAACGTTCAGCCTCTCTGGCTCTGAACTTCAAGAACAAAAGAAAAAGCCCAAAGCTGTCGGGCTTTTCAAACCAGACTCCCATCCAGACTGAGGAGAAGGTTGGACGTCCAAACCTTGAAGCTCTGGATCATTATCTCAAGAGATGCAACATGTTGTTAGTCTAAAACAAACTCCGCAATTCGTTTGTGGCTCATTTTCATACTAATGATTAATTTTGGTCTCTATTAAAGTATAAAACTTATTTTGAGACTCGGCACATCCAGATGTTGTCGTCTCGGGACAAAAACACTAAGGATGCAAACAGACAGACAGATAAAAGTCCATTAATTCTAAAGAAGAATCGGGCGCTTTTGTCAGTCGTCCGCGCCGTCGTTGATTGTCTCGACATGACGTCCTCCGCTGTGGATCGCTTCGCTCTCAGCTGCTCCACTCTGCTCATGCCTTTCGTTTTTTTTCCCCACAGGTGCTGCTTCTCTGCTCATACAATCTGAACTTTCCCCCGACTTCAAGGACCTCATCATCGACACCTTTCCCGTTGACCTACCTGTTACTTTTTCCCCCATCTCCACCCTGTTTTCTGCCTTCATGATCCTTAGTGGTTTGCGTTTTTAGTGGTTTTATTGACGTATTAATGTAGGCACTACTTGTCCACGGTGTTTGATTCGTTTGATTCTACGCTCACTGTTTGCCACCATTTTCCAGACCCTCTTTCTGTGCAAACCACTATTGCAAGATTTTCATACTTTTTGCGAAGGACATAATACAATTACATATTTCTTCCATAAAAGATGAGGTTGGCATTATTCTGTATTTTTGACACAGAGCGTGGAAGCCTGTCTTCTTGCAGCCCAATTTTATTGGTTCCTGCTGAAGATGTAAAGCTCTAAAAAGGCTCAGTTATTTCCTGAAACAGCTGGCCACTGTAGCAAACAATATTTAAACTGGAGTTGTTGGGGACTACTGTCGTTTGCGGAGTAATACACAATTGGTCTTCTCTAGTATTTATGGCAGCAGGACATTGTATATGGGATTGATACTACAGTACCCATGTTCATATGTTCAACTGAGTGGCTCGCTCTCTTGCTTTTAATCATTTTCAACAATGGAGCAGAAGATATATCAGTATTTAGTCACACAGACAAGACTAGTTAGTCTTTTCATGGGATTTATTATAAATATAGAATATTGCCAGCCTTATCTTTTAACCATATTGTTGATTTGTTTTTTGGGGGGGAGGGGGGGTAACAACTTTTGGCAGCAGAATTTGCCTCTGCATCGTTTATTTATGGGAAGAAATTGTTGCCAAGACACCTTGTACCTTGAGTATTGAGCCACATCAGTGTTTGTTTTTTTCCCCCACATCACATCCAGTTATTCATTTGTCACTGTGTTGTCATGAAGGTGCCCAATGTGGTTTTTTTTGGGGGGGGGGGGTTTCCTCTCTAAAGGACAAATGGATTGCTCTGACTGTTCTAGTATCCGCAATGCTTTTGTGTTTTCAGCCACTGTAGTATCTGCTGCTGTAAGAGCCAAGCACACGTGTGGATTATACACCTCAATGTAAACTGGTTACAGTACATACTGACTGCAGAAAAGATAGACGTTAGCGTATACTACTATGCATACCAGCCTTTGTGATGATTCTCCTTTCTTATTTATACGGCGGTGGTGCTCTGTGCGGAGCTGTCGGATGCCAAAATATGTTTATCTTGGACAAGACAGTGCTTCTGTAGTGACTTGTGAGCTGAGAACTAAAGCTGAACATCTGCTATTATGGATTTTAAAAATGTTATCGTCATATGGCAAAAGTTTAGAATTGATTTGATGGTTTATCAATTGATCGACAATTAGCGGCCAATTAGCTTAGCTTGGCACAGAAACAGCTCCCCTGGCTCCCCAATGGTTACCAATTACACCTACTAGAACCTCTTAATGTCACTAATTATCTTGTTCGTTTAATCTGTATAAAAACAGAAGTATAAAACTGAAAATATGCCGTTTTATGGGTGTTTATGTGCCAGATTTTTTCTTGTGACGGTAACAACCAAACAACAAAAACAGTCCGGGACATTAGGCTAACCCCCACAAAATGCCAATTTTTTTACATTTAAGTTTTTGCACGGATTAAACTAATAAAATGTGTTTATTAATGAGCTTAATCGGTGCTGGTAGGTACGATTTGCTGCCGTTAGACGAGCTGTTTCCACTCAATGCTAAGCTAACCGGCTACTCGTATAGCTTCATATAACTGTTGCTGTTTACACATGAGAGTGCTATCAATCTTATCATTTAACCCTCCGCCAGGAATTGTAATAAGCGTATTTCCCAAATGTTTAAGAAGAAAGATTTGTGTGGAAAAAAATCAATTAAAATTTGAGGGAAGAGGGTGAATTTGTCTGAGCACAGATGTGATTTTATAATTCTCAGCTCACGCAACAAGGTTCTGTATATACTGAAGAAGGACGCGTTCCAACACTTTGTACCTCAGTTAACTGCTTAAAATGTGCATATTTCACAAACGGGGTCCGTTTCACTTTCGGTTTAGGCAACTCAGGAACTAGTTATTCCAGAGGGGGAATTCTGCTTCCCTCCTGTGGAATAACTCCTTTCCCAAAAGAAAAATTGTTGACTGAATTCACTCGTTAAATTTATAGTTTTTACAACTGACTGAGCTGAAGGTTGAAGGACCAGCCACGCTGTATATTCACTGCTGCTTTTATTTCACTTATATTCACAAGCTCTCCTGACAGAAGTGTCTTATCTGCCATTTTCACTTCAGGTATGTTCTTTTTTTTTTTAATGGATTTGTTCTTTTTGGTCAGTCCTGTTCTGGGTTTTAACCTGTATTCTGTTGTGGATTCATTGATTGTTCTCGATAGTTCTGGTGTTACCTGTGCACCGTCACCTCAACTGATCACAGCCGGAGGAGGGGTGGACAAGGGACTGAAAACATGTTGAATTGTTCACACTGTTGTTTTTTTCTAAGTGGCTATAGACAGTAAGGAATCCCAACGATACTAAAATGATACTTATTATCACTGAAATAAAAAGGTTAGCTTCTTTTGCACTGCTGACTGTTTGATGTTTGAGTCCAGTGTTTCTACTCTCCAGTGTTTTGTTTATATTCCAGTATTTAAGTCCACATATGAAGGAGAATCGACCACTAGATGGCAACAAAGCCTGCATGGTGGCTCCCAAACTCAGGGTCCTGACCCCTCAAAGGGACATCGGAGGATTAACAAGTTCAGAAGAGAGAAATATGTTTTCTTCTAATCTTTGATCTTGTCTTGTGAATCACTGCATAAACTAGAAATGCCTCTGAGCAGCAGTGAAGTTGCAGTTTACATCCATGTCTGTCCAAACTCATATACTGTATGTAGTAATTGCTGGAGAGCTTGGTCACATGGTGCAACGACAATCACCTGAAGCCCAATATCAGCAAAATCAAAGAGCTTGACCTTTGACCTCTGACCACCAATCAGTTCATCCTTGGGTCCAGGTGGGCATTTGTGTAAAATTTGAAGAAATTCCCTCTAAGCGTTCTTGAGATGTCACGTTCACGAGCATGGCACTGATGTGAGGTCACAGTGACCTTGACCTTTGACCTCTGACCACCAAAATCTAATCAGTTCATCCTTGAGTCCAAGTGGATGGTTGTGGCAAATTTGAAGAAATTCCCTCAAATTGTTCCTGGGATATCGCATTCACAAGAGTGGGACTGATGAACAACCCAAAACATGATCCCTCCAATGTTTAACTGCCATGTTTCTACAGTGGCCCAGAACGGACAAACCAAAAACTGTCTTTAGAAAGGGCCTTTCATATTTTTTTGCTTTTTTTAGCCGCCACCGTATAGGGGAGGGCGAGACGAGGGGTGTTCACACCGCTAAATCCTACACACTGGACATTTAAATGTCAAATACTTTTGTTTATGATGAAAGAATTATAAAAAACTGACATGCCCATCAATCTCAGCAGATGTTAGCATGCTAACACACTCTGAACTAAGATGGTGAATGTGGTAAACCACTTGTTTGTTTGTTTGTTTGTTTGACCCCGTGGGCCGTTGTTCCACTCGTCTTCACCTTTGGTTCAGATTAAGACGCTAGAATATAGATCCCACAAATAAGTACTATTTATTGGAGGTTTTATTGTCCTGTTGGACTTTAGTCAAACAAAAAAACGTCACATATCAGACCAGCTGACAGATAAATTTTCAACTCAGTCGTCTTGCAGATAAGCAACAACAAACACTACAGCATTATCAGCTATAATGTAGAATTTAAAAAAAATAGTAAAGTGAATGCCTGTCCGTAAATGTGTAGATGTCCGTTCTCCTTCGAAAAGTTCCATGTTTGTGCAACTTTATAGGAGTGATTTAAGTTGTGTCCCTCTGCTTTTTAAGTATCCTGTCAACCTCTGTGAGAGTTTATGTGACTGTTACGGTTTTAATCTGCATTAAAGGGTCAGTACACCCAAATACGTAGAATCTTTTTTTAATTTATTTAATATTTTAAATCTGTGATATGGAAGTAGAAATCTCAGAGACTGATACTGCATGTCTCCATATCACTGAGGCTATGCTGAAAAATACATTTTAATAAACTGGGTGAACAGAGCCTTTAATAGTATCCTGTCGGTAACTACTCATAGGAACATGTCACTCTTCCCAGAGGTCAATTTTCTTAGTTTGAAGTGAACTTATTGAACCCATCATCCAGCTCATCTCTGAGGCTTCTTCAGCCCCTCGTCCTCTCATGCTCTCCGGGCTCCGGAGGCCCGAGCTCTCCTCGCCTGCCGCTCCTGCTGCTCTCGCTGGCTCTCCCTGCGGCGGTTGATGGCCTTGGTGCTGGCGCGAAGCTTGCGGAGCCTCAGAGCACGAAGACGCAGCTGAAGGTCCTGGGGGATCTTCCCTCCTTTGGCCCGGATCTCCTTCAGCCTCTGAATGGGTGTTTGGGTCAGGGTGAAGTCACAGATGGTGGGATGTGGCTCCATTCCAACATGGCACCGACGCATGGACGGGAAGTAACCCTCCGCCCAAACCACCACCTTGTACTCGCCCGGGTTCAGCAGGCGCCAGTAGTCCCCGTCAGCAGCTGAGGACATAAAAATGAGACAAACACAAAGATTGATTTGGTTGTCTCTACAGCAAAAATATTAAATGTAATGTTCCTAAAAATTATCTTTGGTAAAAATTAAAGTTAGTGGCTTCCTACATTTCCCAGAATGCCATTCAAGAAGCCTCCAGAGAATAGTGAGCTGGTGGGTTAATGCTTAGCGCAGTGGTTCCCAACCTCTTGAACTTCTCAAAATGAAGCAATGTCTGTATTCTACATGTTTCATCATCAAAGAGACTAAATACTTTCATATTAAATATATCATAGCTGCAGCCTATATTAACATTGGAATGGTTTAATTATTAAAGTATTTAGCAGCACACAAACGTCTGGGAAGGATGTGAAGCCCCGACAGTCTGAATATCTGGCAGATCAAAAAGCTGTTGTCTTTTATTTATTTCCTCTGCGGAAAGCGGAGCTAACAGATAAATAAACTCGAGCGGCTGACCTGATCGGATGTCATGGTCGTGGTCCTCCACCTTGATTACAGCGTCTGCTATTCCTTGTTTGGTCAGCTTGTCTCTGACCACGCCCTTGATGCCTCTGTGAATCTGAGTTCAAAAGGAAACGCTGCACTGTGAGCCCCCAAAGACATGAATGAAATGTGTTTTTTTCTTTTTTGAACAGATGGATGCTGTAGAGCTGCAGACTGACCTGCTCCATGTAAACCAGCAGGGACTCCTTGTTGTTCTCCCACTCGATGGGAAGCTCACTGGCATGAGGGAACTTGTCACAGGACAACTCCACCGTCACCTCAAAGCAGTTGGTGTGCAAGTAACTGAAGTCGTTCATACCTGTGGAAAAGATGCAATTACAATTTAAGTGATTGAAGCTGATTGAAAGGGTTCTTTTTCAGGTGAGCTCAGTTAACACGAGAAACACATAAAAATACAGTAGCAGGCAAGGAAAAGCTGTAAAAGTACAACTAAACTAAAACTGAACGTTTGTCAGACAAAATAGTGCACTAAGGGGAGAAAAATCCCTAAATTATGACCTTATAAAACCCTTCAGTGTTTCAAATAAAGATTATGGTGAAATGTTCATAGAATTATGAAGTTTAACAGGTAAAACGATTAAATTTGGTTCTTGATAGACCGAAATTAGACCTATAAAAGGTTGTAAATCTCATCGGCCAGCACATAAGGTAGTGATTAAGGGTTTTAACATTTAAGAGGTCTTATTCTAATCTTGCAAAGAAAAATTAAAGCCTTAAGTTAGAGGTTTAAGAGAACCTTGTTTAAATTAAGAGGTTTGTCTTATTAGAGCATGTTTGTCCACCATTTCTTTAAGAGTTATCATCCGTGCAACTGAACTGAGCTGACTCACTGCCGGGGACGGTGTGCCAGGCTCCGCCGTTGATGATGTTGTGGTGTGACTGGAAGTCCTCGTAGTGGCACATGCGGCGGTTGGGGTTGGCCATCACCAGGTTGGTCGAGGCGTAGACGGTGGCCAGCCAGCGGAAGAAAGCGTTGTCCGCCGTGGGGGTGTCCTCCTGAGGGGCCCAGTCACGGGTGCAGTCGAAGGGGTAGGTAACCACCAGTTCTCCCCCGTGGAGGTTCGCGCTGAGCACGAAGGGAATATCCTGCATCCAGTTGATCACGGCACGAGTCTCTGGTGCAACCTGGCAGGGGGGTGGATGGGCTTGCTTTGTTATGGCACCTTTTAGACACTAATTTACGGGAAAGATTCTCATACGATGTGCTTCTTTCTTCCAACATGCAGCTAAATTTGTTTCATGAACAAAGTTATAAGTCTGGATTAATGGTTTGTACAGATCATTCAAGGATTAAAAGAGGACTGTTCTGGTGAGATAAAGAAAAACAAAAATAAATGGGCTGATAAAGACATCTCACCAATTTTTATTTTTATTTCATTAAATAAAAATTTGAATTTATTTAAAGTTAAGTTATAATTCCAAAACATCCGTGTTTTATATGGTATTCAACCTCTAACTTAAGTGAATTTGTTACGGTAGTTTTGGCTTCTCAGACTTCCTGTTACCAGAAATTCTTGACTTTTATTTCTTTTTGTTGATTTCAGTTTGTGTAGGTTGCGCGCTTTTCTTTGTTTAGTCATTGTGATGATCTCCCGATGTAGCTTGTAGACATAAAGGCCATCAATCAGCAGAAACTGATGTGAAAACAATACCTTTAAAGTTAATACTGTATATATTATACATTTTAGCATGTGTTTGCCTTTAACAAAGAAATTGTGACCTAACATTGAGTGACAATGTTCAGGGTTCCAGGAAAACCACACTTCCCTTGGCTTGGAAATTGTTTCCTGATCTTGGGCAGTGGAAACACTATTTTCCTCTTCTGAAACTGTCCACACACTACCTCCAAAAACTGCTTTTCAGTGTGACCTACATTTAAACTGGAGACCCACTGCAAGAAGTATTATATGTCACCCCTTTTTAAGTAGCAGAGTTAGGTCCTTTAAGCCAGTAATCTGTATTTAATTAAAATCTCTTCTGTGGAATTTGCACAGTATATTTATTAATTTGCTATTTTGGATTATTTCTCTTTTGCCAGACAGTGAAATCTGATTTTAAATACCCTTTTATTGTGTTTACACAGTAAAGTTATGTGATTCTTGTTTCTTCACTGACATGTATTGCTGACTGCCACAGTGTCATTGCTAATTCTACCACGAGATGGCGCCAAAGTAACAAGTTTTTCAAATCCTACACAGCCTCACGTGCTTCTTACCATCGCGTCTTCTTTAGTGTAGTACTCTGGGATGGGGATGTAGTGGTTGGAGACTTTAGACTTATCTGCTGCCGTCTCTTGAGCGTCCCACATGATGTTGTTCAGGTCTGGAAAGTTATGATTCAGGTCGATTCCTTCAAAGCTGAAACGTCCGTAAGCCCAGCCGGCCAGCTCTGAGCCCTGCAGTGTACAGTGCAGCATATAGAATGTAAATAGTACAGTCAGTGATGGGATGTTACTAAATTTAGGCTACTACATTTAAAGGGGCAATTTAGAGCTGCTTGTGCTTCACTTGAGTATTTCCATTTTCTGGTACTTGTACTTCTACTTCCCTATATTTATTCGATAGTTGCTAGTTACTTTGCAAATTGATTTTAAAAAAACTGACTCCGATATTCAGAAAAATGCTGAACATCTGATCCGATGATCAGCCAGGCCGATAATCAATCGACCGCTTGTATATGGTATATACATATGCATACTTATGATACTTTAGTACATTTAATATCAGATACTTCAAGACTTTTACTCAAGTACAATTTGTGTAAGTAATATTTTTGCATGATGTATGACTTTTGAGTACATTTTGCAACACTGATTAACGCATGCTGCATAGTACAAAAGAGACAGACAGGAAGCTGGAATCGTACTGGAGGCATCGCTGTTTTATGGTATACGCCTTAACCATTACAATGCCAGGAGACCCCATGTATCACTATTTTAATTAACAGTGGGCCACATTTTGCCAAAATGTGAAATTTAGACTGTTGATTTGATTACAGCTTCCAATCGTTATGGTTTTTAATTTAGTTGTTTCCTGCTTTATTTTGAAGGTTGTCATGTTTTGTTTTACACATGCTGCCATTGTTTTTATTTCCCGCCTTTGTAATTGCCCTGATTAGTTTCACCTGTCCCTGATCAGCCTTCTGTGTATTTAGTCACAGTGCTGATTTTGAACTTTTGCTTTTCTCTGCCTGTTTGATTGGACTTTGATGGATTTGTTTGCCTCTTTGGACGGCCTGTTTCCGATTTTGACTCTCGCCTGCCTCACCATCCTGTAAGCCTTTTGTTTTTGAATAAATATTACTGAACTGCACCAGCTTTGCCTCGAGCGTCTGCACATGCATCCAATTTGTGCAATTCAAAAGCATGACGCTGTTTTTTTGGGGTTTTTTTTTTAAAGACTCCATAGGAAATGAGGACTTCATCTTCATCAAAACAGAACCGTAAACCAGAAACTCCATCATGCCATTGTTTGCACTTAGGGCATCTCTTCCTCCGGCCTCTGTAGTATTAAATAGCCTTTCTGATATTCCACTAATTTACTGGAGTATTTTGATCCCACCCCATACTTCCTTTTTCAACATGTATACATATAGAACATAGAGAACATATAGATATACATATGTAAAGAATTGCTACAACAGTGTGCAACAATTCCAACAGTCAGTTGCCTCTTAATTCCACACAAAGTCACCTACCTTCACATAAGCTTCTTCATATCCATCAGGGTTCATGGAGGGCAGGAGGTGGATTCGGGTCTCAGTCACCAGCCGAACGACGCGTTGGTTGCCCTTTTTGTACTCTTTGCATAGGTACTGCATGAGGTTGAGGACAAGCTCTCGGCCAAGAGCCTCGTTCCCGTGCATTCCCGCCACGTAGCGAAACTCCGGCTCTCCTGCCAACAGGAATATTTAGAGTGTCGCTTTACTTGCCAAGCAATCAACGTGGGTCAACGTCAACTTGTAGTTACAGGTCCCACTAAATGTGCAGTGCGTGGTTCAAAGATAAGGCCCGGAGGAACATCAGGAACAAACTTTCAACATCTTTGTATTGTGTCGGGCAACAGTGTGAAGCTGGCTCACAGCACTTCGCCAATAATCATACACGAATTGGCCAGACTTGATGGCAGACATTCCTTAAAGTTAAACTCAGTATCAGCACTTCTTGTAAGTAAAAAATAAGAAAATATGCAATGCCTGCCCCTCTTCTTGGGTTTTCTACCAGTGTTCATGTAACCATGAAACCACTGAGATTTAAATCAGCTGTTGAGACTGTAAATAACCTAAAATCCCATTTTAATTCCTTGGGAGTTTTTGTATTTTGTATTGGTTTTGTCTGATAAGACGGAAAGAAAAGCTGCACTCCATTTAATTTTTTTTGGCAGATGTAGAGTGGCTGCAAAACCCTGAATCTGAAGACAAGATCACAAAGAAATCTGTCTTGTTTGGTGGAGGGAGTGCTGTCTCCAATTTCACCCCATTATCAGTTTGTTTACACAAGAGAGGCCTCCTCTAAAAGACACTCCAGCCTCCCTGTGTGGTGCTGCCGCAGAGAAGAGTCTGTATAAACACTGGAGGATGTGGAACTGGGTCCCTGATGGCTAAACTTGGGGTAACACGAGAAACAGGATGAACTCTGGTCCAGAAGCTTCAGACTTTTAGATTTACGCTTTTACCTAGTTCATGTTTGCTGGGGTTATCCGAGATCACCATGACGTACAGTTTGAGGCCCATGTAGCTCTTCCCGATGGTGTAGATGTGGGTGATGTCCGGGCACTCATCAGTCACAGACTTCATGAGCTTCAGGGTTAAGAAGACAAGTTGGACTAAAAGTCTTCAAAGGGTTAACTCTGAGCTCTGAGTAAATCTGCAAACTGTTAAGCGTTTGAGTAAAAACACGTTACTCATCATGCATGGGAGGCCTCGCAGCCATTCGTCCCACTCTAACCTTTCTCATCTCTTTGTAGTTATGGTGTCTGAAGTCCAGAGAGTCCTTTGATCCTGGATCTCCGTCTGAGTAGATGTCAGTTGGTTCTATGAGGAGAGACACCATTAACTTGCTTCTGTTGATGGACAGACTGAAAGTCCGTCTAGTCTTTTAAAATTGCCAAAATTTGAATGTCATTAGTCAGTGCAAACATCTTGTTCTGAAAGTAAACCCATGAAATGAATCATCAGCAGCATGCAGCATTTTTGCCTACCATCGACACGGCAGCCGAGTATCTCAGCCCTGAGGCAGATGGTGCCGTTGATGAACCAGGTCTGAGGGTTGATGCGGATGAAACGGGCGACAGTGGGAACAGGAAGGAGTCCGAGCACCGGAGTCTCTGGATCCTGGTTTCCTTCAAAGATCTGTATAAATTAATGTGACGTCACTTGGGTCTGAACATTTTAGGAAAAGTGCATTGGAACACGTAAAAATAGAAAGCATTTAGAGTGATTATAGCATGGCTGGTTATTTTATAATAATTAGACATTTTAGCTAGGCTATGTCGGGTGGTCGGTCCACCATTTTGATCTCAACAACTTCTGGATGGATTTCTGTGGCATATTGTGCAGATATTCTTGGTTCTCAGAAGATGAATCCTCCTGACTTTCTTGACCCTCTAGCGTCATTAGACGTTGGTTTATGACTTACTTACAAAGCCAATGACATTCCCAGGCTCAGCTGCTCTTTGTCTTTAATGCTAATTAGCAAATGTTAGCATCCTGACAAGCTAATCTATGATGGACATCAGCAAGTTAGCATCATTGTTAAAGCATGTTAGCTAACATGCTGATGTTAGCATTTAGCTCAAAGCACCACTGTGCCTGAGTACAGTCTCACAAAGACTACACAAGGAGAGAAACGTGGCATATATTTGCCAGAAATTGTTCAAGTGCAGCAGCTCATGATACAAGAGTGTAAAAAAATAATCACTTGTTTGGTTTGTTTTGAAGTCTGACTGAAATCTGTTAAAAAATCTCTGAGATATTAGCAGACCAACAAACAGGACAGATAATGGCAGAGGTGAAAACCTTAAAATCCAAAACAGTGCAAAGAATTTCTTTGTTTTGCCTTCAGCTTCTTGGACAGATCAGACTTTCAAAAAACTGTCCAAAGCGCTGATATGTGGTGTCGCACAGAAAAAGCTTCTTTACTTTCAGATGCAGGTTACATCAAACCTTACATTTCCTTGTATATTCAGCTGAATGTTGCAGCCTTCATCAAGGTGTATTTTAGTTTGATTTTGTCATTTCAGAGGCACAAATTGGTAACAGACATACAAAGAAAGTATTTTTTAATTAAAGTTAAACTGATATTATACCGACCACAAATTCCAGGTTCTCTCTTATTCTGTAGGAGTGGTTCACTATTTTGTTTACAGTACATATTTTGATTTGGCACAAACTCTTCAAAATCTGTTTTCAATCTGTGTGAGGTCCCGATAGGTACTACATTCCTCATATCAGAGAAAACAAAAAGTGGTTCTTACTGCTTCTTTTGTCCCGTTCATGCAGGTTTCCCAGTTCACAGAGTCATTACTCAGCTGGACTTTGTAGGTGTGGACCCAGTCCCAACTGTAATGAAGACCAACAAGGACAAGAAATCCATCCATCTTTAAATGTTCAATGTGTCTGTGGGTTCACTCTGTAAACGTGCCATCATCTTGTCAACAGGACTTGATTTTCTGTGTGGTTTTAGCAGCACTTTGGAACAAAAACTCTTCAGATTTTAATCCAGATACTACCTGACCTCCAGATGGAGTTTCGGCCCTGCAGGATGACTCCAGTGAACAGGGTGAGGTGGATGGCGTCCACCTCAAGCCACTGGTGCCGGTCCTTATACTCAGCACACCAGGCTCCATCGTACAGGTCCCCGTCCGCAATGCCAGACTGAAAACACATGTTACACAGAAGTTTTTTTTGGGGGGGGGGGGGGGGGGTTGGTCAAATGCAGAATCCATTAAAACAACCACAGACACTGTTAGCTCCACCTCAACGCGAAGCATTGCATACGATTTCAGTGTTGACCCTGATTGTGAAATAATTGCTTTCAGACTGCAGATTTTAGACGGCAGAACATGAGGGATGGGTTGTTGAAGAGCACTGCTGACTCTGTATTTTAAAATACTCAACAGGAAGCCTCTCTTCTGCAAATCAAGCCATTGGGATTTTTATTATAGTGGTACTTTTACATGCCCATAAAAAGCGGAAGAAGAACAGAGGTGGAAAGTGTGGGCAATCAATTTTAATTTATAGTCCATTAGTTTAAGAAAAGACTAGAAAGAAATTATGGGCAGAAATAAAGCATGATGATGTGAAGCGACTGAGCTTTCCAAAAGTGAAGCCAAAACATCTTGATCGCCCCTGGTGGCTGGCTGCAGTATAGGTCATAAATCCCGCCCCTCAATGTTAGCAGATAGGACATGGACCAAACTAAAAACTCAAAGTACACCTCAAATACATTTTTGCCAAAGATGGTTTCTGTCATTTTAGCTAGTTCTTATCACGCTGATGTTTGTTCAAGTGTTAATTTTTCTGATAAGTTTGGTTTTATTTAGTTATCTGTTGCTATAAAAACGGGGTGAAACGTCATGATTGACAGCTGAGGTCTGCTCACGATTGAGTCGGGCGGGTCTATGGGCGGGAACTCGATATCGCGGCTCCACTGCCCGATCACTACTGCGCAGACTCTGGCTCCAAATGACATCACCATCACAAGATGGCAGCGCTCGTATCCGGGATATTTTGGCTTCATTTTTGTACAATGGGAGGAAGTGGAGATGCGTCGTCCATCTTTATTTATCAATGGCACCAACAATAATACTATTTATAAAAGCTCGGGGGAGGAAAGTTGTCTATTTCCACTATAAGACATCTAAACAGACTCACATGCACAAGTATCACATAATGCTGCAAAATTGTTGCTGCAGAAAATCTCTTTTAGTTTATCTGAGAAAAACTTCTGACAGTTAAAATAATGAATTTTGCACCTCAAGCCCCTTTTCAGTACCGCCCATAATGTGTCCGGTTGTCATAGGAAGAAGGAAGGATGATGACAGATAATGCTGTGTATCTCAGCAGCTTTAATTTTAACTTTCTTCCATAGAGCCTCCTCTAGATTTCTCACAGTGAATGTAAATGAGGTTCTCCCTATTTGAGACACCAAACGCAGCATTTCACAGCATCGCTTTTTACATCACGCGAGTATCAGATGAAGACAAATGGCTTTTCTTTTCCTGATAACTGAACCATGTGGTGAGACCTGTCAAACAGGTCGTGACTCACTTAACTGCAGCCTGAGTCGTACTATAAAGGGAAAACTTAATTAACTTTCAGTATCTTAAGGTAAACAAATCACAGCTTATCTCTCAGGCACACTAAGTAGAGAATGTATGGAGCTATCTGAGGCTGAGTGTAGCGTTTAGCGTGTCTTTGCTTTGTAGTGAAATCACTAGTCCATCAGTCCTCCCGGACTCATTAAGATTCATAAATAACACTGATGTAACTTAAAGGCCTTGGATGGTCCACTGGGTTCAGAAATAGTTTCAGTCTTTGTCTTGTGTCTTACCTGATGGCCCTGATCTGCTTTCTGTTTGAGCCCTCTCAGCTTTTTTTTTTTTTTTTATCCAGAACATCCAGCTGGCAAACAGCCACTTTAAGGTGATGGAGATGAGGTGAGGGAGTTTGGCAGGCGACTTGGGGATTGATGATCGCATTTATGTGGAAGACAAGGAGAAGGTAGAGGTGAGAGTAAAAAACGGAAAAAATGTTCCCTGGCCTGGCTGCCGTCCAAAGCTAAAGCAGCCGTCAGAATTCCAGTGTGATGTAGAAACTCTGGTCTCAGTGCTGTGATAAAGGCAGAGG
>JBBPCS010000141.1:260588-277392 GCA_037974645.1 Hollardia meadi
CCGGGATATTTTGGCTTCATTTTTGTACAATGGGAGGAAGTGGAGATGTGTCGTCCATCTTTATTTATGTCAATGGTAAATACATTATTACATTATTATAATAAATTTTTTTTGACCCTCTGACTTAAAAGTAGTAAAATTTGTGATTTTCTTTGGTTTATGACAAAATACCTGCAAAACTATTTACATTCCCATCAGCCAAAGCAAGGCCTTACATTGTGTTTAGTGCTAATTAGCTAATGTTAGCATACTGACCATCAGCATCTTAACATTGACATTGTGAGCATTCAGCTAAATACAGTCTCTTGGAGCTACTAGACTGTATACTCTTGTTCAAACAAAAATGCCACAAAAGGCATCTAAAATGTGAAGATTTGATTCTTGTCTTTATCTTACACGATAGTAAATTGATTTTCTTTGGTGTTTGAACTGTTATTTGAACAAAACAAGCAATATGAAGATGAACAATTTCCAGTTTCAGATTCATTTTCTTATTTCATTCATTTTCTTCACAATCTAAACAAATACTCGACGAATTATTCGGCAGATCAATCAATAATGAAACTAATCCTTAGTTGGAGCCCTGTTATGTTGGTATTCAGAGATAAAATATTTATTTTTGATCATCTTTTTGATCCCTTTACGAGTTCCTGTTTCCTGCTCTTTTATCTCCCTGAGTTTCTATAAGAAGCAGTTCACTGTACTTGGTGTTTGAAGTTTGATCCAGATCTACACCAACCTGGATATTCAGCCTCCCCCTGTGAGGACCCAAACCCGCTCGCTGGTAGGAAGAAGCTTGGATCTGGCTGTCATCGACCCGCAGGGACTCCAGACCGAGGGGAGGACACTCTGGAAGGAAAATTCAAAGTTACCAGGAGATAAAATCTTCTTTAGGTTTGTGTGTCTGTGCTTGTCTGGAGATGCTGGGACTGACTGCTGTGGGGTTAAGAAAAACTCTCTTTCTGGTTTCTCTGAGTAAGCAAGTTCAGTGGAGGTTCGGAGGCCCTCTCCAAAGTAAACTGCAGAATCCACTGAAGGTTTGAATGTAATCTGAGACAAAGTTCGAGGGCCAAGTGAGAGAAATGTCAAGCAGAGCAAGGAGACAAGAGTTACAGCTGCAGGCTATTTTATTGCTTTGGGAACAGGCCAGAAAAATCCCATTAATCACAAACACTTCTCGTACTGGCAGGGCAATACAGCCTTGTTTGTTCTCTTTAGGTCAAGGGAGGTTTTTAAACAGCAACATCTCAGAAAATTTAAAAAAAGACGCAACATGAAGGAGGTTTGGCAACATGTGTGGAGCTGTTATTAGTCGATTAATCAATTAGACGATCAGTCAAAGGTTCCAGCTTTTCAATGTGAATATTTGCTGGTTTTCTTTGCTGGTTGTTGTAAACTGAATATCTTTTTGGTTTCTGGAGTGTTGGTGAGACAAACAAGTAATTTGTAGACGCTCCCTTGGGCTAGGAAATTGTGACTGCATTTTTCACAATTTTCTGATAAAAAACAAAAAAATAGTTACACGTGGATCTAAAGTAGGTAGTTATGCAGCCTGTTCCATCTTTAATCAAACATAAATCTTTGGGAATTCAGTGAGTGTGCTCGAACAAACCCTAACAAAAATGATGTAACAGTCGATTCATAGATCTACAGATAATTAATCTACAACAACTTTGATAATGCTAATTCAAGCATGAATGCACAACATTCACTGATTGCAAGTTTTTAAATGTGAATATTTGTTGTTGTTTTCGTCCGATTAAATTTGATATCTTTTGGTTCTGGACTGTTTTCTTACCAAACAATTCATCTATTAATTAATAATAATTGATAAGAAAAGCTTGCAAAGCAAAAAACCTGACTTACGTTAAACTGGTTTTTACAAAAGCTGAGCTGAGCTGAAGTAAGTCAGGCAATGATGTAAAGTAACTAAGTACATTTACTCAAGTACACTTTTAAGTTACTTGAGTAACTACATTTTATGTTACTTCATACTCCTTTGTGTTACTTTACAGATTCATATCACGAATATTTTTTATTTATAAAAGTTAAGTAAAAGTCCTGAAAATTTTACTTCAGTAAAAGTGCGAAAGTATTGGCATCAAAATATACCTAAAGTACCAAAAGTAAAAGTACTTATTATGCAGAATAAGTACATTTTGATGTAATTTAAATGCAGGACTTTACTTGTATCAGAGTATTTCTACCTTGTGGTATTGCTGCTTTTAATTAAAAGATCCAAGAAGTCTGTAGCTCCTGTCCCTGATGGCTTCATTAATTAATTGCTGTTTGGTTAATTAACATCAATAATTGCAGTTTAATCAGCTTGAAGTCTCACTGGATTCTCACAGCTTCATGTTAAAACTAAACTGATCTTTTTTGTTTGTCCTACCCAGTTGTGTTTTCTCACCTTCTGTGCTGTCATCCCTTTCTTCTTCTTTACTGCCGTTTTCTTCTTCTCTGTCTTTGCTGGTGTTTTTGCCGTCCAGCTGTTTGGATAATTTACTGCCAGCCGTCGTTGGGGTCGGTGGGTGTCCGTGGTGGTCCTCCACAGTGACAGACTCAGCTGTGGTCGTCGTCGTGTCGTTAAATATTGAGAAAGTCTCAGTCGACGCGTCGTCCATCAGCGCTGCGTCTAAAAATCCTCCCAGAAAAAACACTGCAGCCAACAAGCGCAATGACTTTTCCATCTTCCTCTTTGTTTGCTGCTGCAGAGTGGGGAGGGGGAAAAAAACCTCCCCGAGCAGTTTATGTGGATTTGAGAGAGCCAGACCTCCATCCACATCCCTCCTCCTCCTCCTCCTCCTCCTCCTCAATCCCACCTCCCCTCAAATCCTGCCAAAGTCCCGCGAAAAAAAAAATTAAAATAATCGCAGTTTATATAATGTGGGTTATGTGTGCATCATAGGCCAGTGGGGAAAAGTAACTAAGTAGGCTACATTTACTACTCCACTACATTTATTTGATGACTTTAGTTACTACTTATTACTATTTTGCATGTTCAGATAAATAATGGAACAAATAGATGCAGTAATTACAAACCATCACCATAATATAGGCCTATATTCTGAAATGGGTCATTTAATAAGTAGCCTATTTTTGCTTTTGATAGTAATACTTTTAGTTTTTTTTACTTCAGTAAAGTTTGAGTGCTGGCTGTTGCGAGCACAAGACTTGAGTAATTGTTCCACTTCTGAGAAGCAAAGAGTAAAAAACAAACTTGTGTTTTATTTATTAAGCACAGCATGAAACAACACAACTGGACCAATGTGCTGTACAGTGTAACAGTTAAATTAAGCATAAAGATTGCCCTAGGTGGTGGTAAATTAAATACACATACAGTGTGCTGCGTCTACATACACTATATATAATGGCAAATTCTCTCAGTTTGAATATATAGAAATTTCTATTTCTAGCAATGATTTTTTTATTTCTTGGTCATGTATTCGGGGTTTTTTATATTCATGTTTAATGTATTTGGCATTACAACCGTTTTTAATTAGATTTTTAGGCCTAATTTTTAGCCGTGCTAGTGGCTTTAGTAATACCTGACTTATTATCTAGCACATCCATGAGACTGACATTTGTTGTTTATAGTGAAATATATTAACAACTCGATGGATTGTGGAGTGTGAAGTGTCTGAGGACGAACTTCACCATTAGCAAGTCAAAACTAATAACGTTCCCATCAGCCTCTGCTGTAGGCTACTTTGTGTTTACTGCTAATTAGCAAACGTTATTAAGCTAATATGCTAAACTGCAAAGGTGACCATATTGAGCATGGCATCATGTTGCATTATTCGTGCTAAATGTTAGCATGCTGACATTAGCAACACTATAGTGTATATGTAGAGCTGCTAGCATGGCTGTAGACTCTTGTATCAGAGTAAATATCAACACTTGGCTTTTTCAGGATGTTCAAGAAAGTTATGAGTCAATTAGAAAAAACCTGTTATGAATTTGTCACATATCAGAAAGAGTTAAATTTGCTTGATGGCACTTTTTCGTGTTTTAGAAAATGACAACTCTGCTGATAACATCGTGACGGCATCGGTGGTGATGCATCTTTGCAACTTCCTGTACATAGAGTAATTACACTACTGCATATAGTACAGACACTACAAAGACATTTTATAATAAGTGGCTCCTTCTCCTCTGATATAAGCACATCTCTTTCTGCATTAATAGTGAGATTCCACATCCCTTAACATTTAGACCGAACAATCTTCCTCAGCACCACATTAGCACTCCATGAAACCTTTTGAACTGACATGTTATCAAAGACTTTTCTTATACTTCTTATTTGCATGTGGGTAACACACTTAAAAAAAAAGAAGAAGAAGCAAATATTGTCTGGCAGATGCATCCCGTCACTAATGTTTCAGAAACTTGTCATAAAATCTTTTCATCAGATCGTGTTACAGAGAGTTTCTCCAAGATAAACCTTGTTTCAGAGACTCCACAGTGCTGCCTTTTAGTGTCAGTTTAGTTAAGTGTCATGCTAATTGCTTGTAGTTTAATAGTTTTTTTCCCCCCTGCAGACTTTATTCTTATTTTTAGTCTGTCTTCTTCCATGATCAGCTTCTGTTTCTTCTCCATTTTCAGGATCTGGTGGCTCTGAGTCTGTTTGGATCCTGAAAGTGACACGAAAAACAAAACATTTTTCACATTTATTGCATAATGTACATGAACTAGACATTTGTCATTGTAATCTGTATATATTCTGTTATTTTGATGGTCTGTTCTGTACACAGGGTATCTATTGTATGTCTGTCCATCCTGGGAGAGGGAGCCCTCCTCTGTGGCTCTTCCTGAAGTTTTTCCTCACCCGAATCGAGGGTCTAAGGACAGAGGAAGTCGTACTCTCTACGGATTGTAAAGCCCACGCAGGCATTGTGATATGTGATTCTGGGCTATATAAATAAAATTGACTTGATAAAAGAGACGTACGTCATTAAAATACATGTATTGCATTGGGTTGTTGGAGCTGCAGATTAATACAGTGGATTTTAAAACCCAGTTTAAAAACCACACATCACATCTGTTGCTGTTTCACTTCACCCCAAAGCTGCAAATCTTCTCCCTCCACTCTGCATTTGGACACAATCTTTTCATGGTTGTCCTTCGCCTCTCTCTGCTGCACTGACTCTCTGCTGAACTTTTTATACTCTGTATCTCCGGCAGCATTGTCTCCATCTTATTGTGGTTCCAAATCAGGACCTGAGGCAATGTTACCCATATGAATAACAATATAAAAACCAGACGAATCCTGCTGCATCTGTAGGCCATCACGATCTTTTTGTCCTCTTACTGTGAGTGTCTTTAGAGTTATTGTACTGGACAGACAGGCAAGAGATTTATTACAGCAAAATATAAAGAAACAGATTATTTTAATTGTGACTGACAGGGAACACATCATCCTATAGTCAGTCGTTGTTGTCAGCAACATCTGTGTTGTATTTACTGTCATGAAATCAACTCACGTCAACATCTGGTTAAGCTAATACTGTTGCAATGCAAGACGACATTAAGACAAACAAGGAGGCACTCACTAAGCTGTATATAACTTGCTCTCAGACAGTTTGTATGCATGTACACATAAACAGTCTGTATATAGTGATGCTGTCTTTTTTGTATGTGTTTTCAGGTTTGGCTCAGCTTCATTTTTTTCTTCAGCGCTTAATAATTTCACTGCCATAAAGTACGGGGAATGTATTTAAACTGCAGCTACAGGCCAGTTTAATGGGACAAATTGTGCCTTTAAAAATAAAAGTGACAGAAAGCCATTTTAATTTCAGTTCAGTTTAGGTGCAGGATGACATTAAAGGCTTAATAATGAGGTGTTAACAACGTTACATGCTCATGGTTTTATTTAGTTTGTCAATGTTAGAGGTTGTAGCTCATGCACAAGTCTTAGGCAAAGAAATGATGTGTAAATACTGTACATGTCTGGTTTTTTTTGAGGAAAATATGTTTTTTGCAGGAGTTTTATTTTTAACGGCATCAATTCTTTGCTAAGGCCATTATATAATCTTGATCAACTGAGGGAAGTATGTGTCTGAAGCTTAAGAGTTAAAGGAGTGTGATGTCTTTGTGGAATCAAACGTAAACTATGTGACATGACTAACGCCTTCCTTTTCTATACTCAGATAAAAAAAAGAAGAGAGCCTGGCAATCTGACACCCACACAATCAGGAAATCTACCTTCTTTATGTTACTCATTTCTTTTTCTGAGAAATCGCAGTTATAGCAGCACATCTGCACTTTGCAGCCAAATGTCACGGTCCTAAAGAGCGAGTCATGAGAAAAAAACATTGCTGGTTTCTATGCTTTTTCTGGAAATCTGACTTTATAATCGATTTGTATAGACTTGTGTGGAGACATCAGTTGTGCAGCGCTTTGGGGGCTGAGAGAAAAGAGAGAAATGCTGACAACAGTTGAAGGATGGTAGGAAAAATGAATGCACACACAGATACAACAAATAGATAATATGCCACATGACAAAATGTGGCACATTATACAGCATGGCATCTCAGGCTTTAGAAGGTTTAAGTATACCTTCCTTTACTGCTGACTCTAGGATACATAGCATTTTATTTGTGCTTTATTATTCCCCTCTTGTTTAAATTACATGAAAATAAGAACAGGAATTGTTGGTATAAACATGTTTTTCCAATGTGTGAATTATACAACTGGTACAGAAAATAACACAGATAGCTGTGGCTCCGGTTTCCAGGATTTGGTGACCATAATAGCACATCTATTATTACACTCTCTACAATAGACCAGTGGCTCCCAAACTGTTTTGCTTGTGACCCAAACAAGTCAGTGTCTTCTCCTGAGCCCTTCATAAACTTTTGGCCTTTGTGTGGACATGAGCTGTGAGCAGTTTGACCCAAGTGTAATTTCTCCTTCTTTGATTCTTGGTTTTCAAAGAGGTGAATGTCCTCAGTATTTCTAACAAAAAGGCAAAAAGCCAGAAAAAAATAAGTAAAAAAATTCTTTCTTATACCTTTAATCATCTTACTTTTTTATTATTGTTTATCTTGGGATCCCAACATCTGCAAAATAAGAATAAGAATATATTATTTCTAACTGGGAAAACACGTGTAATGTTCTTTTATGGCATTTAATTTCTACTTTTAATTCAACTATGTTCAAAAATGTCTACTAAGAAATTCTAAGTTGCACTATGTTGCTAAAAAGTGCCATATAAAAATGTATATTACTATTATTATTATTAGTAGTAGTAGTATGCTAAAACATTACTTTTAATTTGAAATCGAGAATACTTGAACCTGATTGGTGCATTTTCCTATGACGTGTAAACGGGAAATGGCCACACAAGCGAGCGGAATCATAACACTGCATTTGAAGTCTTTTTTACTCATCCCTATATCG
The DNA here is from genome assembly GCA_037974645.1 of Hollardia meadi. Classification (NCBI taxonomy): domain Eukaryota; kingdom Metazoa; phylum Chordata; class Actinopteri; order Tetraodontiformes; family Triacanthodidae; genus Hollardia; species Hollardia meadi. Next base: position 267,990 of record JBBPCS010000141.1, read on the forward strand.
TTTAATTCGAGCCGTTTAATTTCACGTTTTTCATGACGGCTCTCTCGAACTTTCTTTGACAAGCGGAAGTAGCAGAGGAACGAATAATATTTGACGTGCAGTGCTATGAAAACATGTTGCTGCTCGCTGTGAAAGCTAACAACCAGCAGCAACTAGCTAGCAAAGGCTGTGATGTCTGTCACTGTGCAAAGTAAGTGAACCATTGCTCCTTTGTACACACTAGCTAGTTAAAACCCTTCTTATTGTGATACCTTAATTCACATTCAGACTTCTGTACTTATCTGGTGTTAAATAACGGCTAAAATTTTACGCTACAGCAGGAATTCACAGCTAAACGACGGCCTGGTTGCTCTTAGAGGAGTCATTGGTTCCCTCTGAGTAGCCTAACTTGAGTTTGTGTGTGTGTGTCTTTTTCTTCCAGATGACAAGAAGACGAGCAAAGCAATGAAACGGCTAGCTAACAGCATGTGACACACAAACTCTCTGCTCACCAAAAAAAAAAAAAAAAGTTTCAAAGATGCCTCGTCTGGACGAGTTGGCCAACGTTGCCCTCAGGGTGCCCAGCATACTGGTGCTGGACCTGCTGTATAAATGTGATATTGAAGGATTAACGGATCACCTCAAGGCCAAAAATGAAGACATGCTCTTCAAATACAAATATGTGATCTGGAACATGTACTACCTTGGTAAGTGTGCATGTGAGGACATTTTTTAAAACCTGTGCACAGTTTTAAACAGGCAGCTGTGCAGTCAGATGTTTCATGATTTGATGGTGTTTTCTCCTTATTTAAAGGCTGTAGCACAAACTATTTTTGTTCATTCACTTGTGTTGTGAAAGTCTAAGAACCATTACATTGCTGTGGTCGGCCAAACTCTTTCTAAAAAGAGCTGTTGAACTTGTTTTGTAGTAAACCCCTCAGGTATTATGGTAAAAGGAACTGCATCATGAAGGAAAACAAAAACAAAAAATATTTGTATGGACTAATGAAACTTGGAGTAAGCCAACACTTGGATCATGTGGTTTAATGTAATCTTAATATTACATTTGGTAACTGGAACATGTTAGTATTGATGGTTTGATTTGGTTTTGTCAGGCAACTTTGAGTCAAATCAAATAGAAAATAAAATGTTGTTTGTTGTTTCATGATTATAAGGACAAAGTTATATAGTGGAAATAAAAATATTACTTTTGAAAGACACTTTTCACACGGTTATCTGGACGATTCATGGTCACATGCAGGAAAAGTGTTTTCTGTGTTGCTTCTATGTTGTGTTTCTGTTCTGTGTCTGTGCAGAACAGGTTTTACTTTCTTTTCTAAAGGTGAGGAACAATGTTCAGTGTGTAATCTTGCAGCAATGACTTGTTGGTCATGACTAGAGATTCTAGATTTATACTCAAATTTTACGATTTGCTGGTTTTCCCTGTTTTATTTAACTGTAAACAGAATCTCTTTGGGTTTTGTGGGTCGAACAAAACAAAATATATGAAGACGTCACCTTTGGCTGTGGGAAATATATATATATATATATAATAATATATATAATATATATTAAGTGTATTTACCTATATTGACCTTAAAAAATTTGTTGAACACAGCGCAGTTGTCTAATTTTAAGGTTTTGGCAGTTTAGTCAGCCTGATAAGTGATGTCAGCATTGCTAAAATTATCATAGACATTCAAAACTGCAAAATACAGCAGATCTGAGGACAGAGGTTGGATGAATCCTCCTTGTGTGCCTTTATAGTGTGTTTCTACTATTCAGTGAGTATCTACAGATCTTCACTCTTGGCTTCATCAAACACAGAAAGCATGACGAGCGTTCCCATTTGCCTTCCAGGTCATCTGATAAATGTGGTGGTGCTGGTTCTGCCGCTGAGACTCATTGTGACACTCTACCTGCACATCCTCGCAGCCCTTCTCCTATACATGGGGCATCAGATTTCCAAGTGAGAAGTCCTACTATTACTACTGAAACTGATACTACTAGACTTCCCAGATTTATTGTACTCGGATCAGTTTTCCCTCCCGACAAAGCTTTGCTGCAGGCAGAGTGCCCCTCCCTCTGTGTAGCCTGATATTCAGCTTTAGGAGACAGATTACTGTATAGCTTCAAGCTTGTTACTATAGAAACACCAAACCTTATAAAACTTATTTGAACAAAAAGAAATGAATGACTAAATTGATCAAAATAAACAAATGCGTGATTTATTGATCCCCACAGGCACAGAGAAATAATTCCATAATGTGTAGATTTGATCTTTACTGTCACCTCATGAATTGTTTTACTTTAGTTGGATAAAGCCTGTGCATCTATTGATTTATTGCTCAATTAATTTATTAATTTCTCAGGGTTTTTTTCCCTTATTCATTTCATTAAATATATTTCACTATAAATCCTGTTGATTCCTCTAAATAAGGACAGTTACTAACTCCAAGAACCAATCAAACGTTCCCAAAATGCAAAGTAAGATAACAACTCAGGCAGTTGTGTGTTGCTGTGTCAAAAACAGCAGTATACACTGCATATAACTATATGTTTTTTGTATATATATATATATATTTGTATGTATGTATATGTTTTTTTCTGTTCATTTCACAGGGATTATGTCCGTGAGGAGCTGCAGTTTGGCTATGAAGGAGCGGTTTACCTTGATTCTCTGGCCTTCAATAGATTTGTCTCTGCGATGACTAGTGAGTCTGGAAACCAAACCTACATGTAAATAGATGCTACAGGCTCATTTAGGTTCATATATACCCTTTTCTGAAAAGGCCCTATGAAGGTTGTCATAAGGCTTCACAGTAAATATGCTGCAATTTAGTTGCTTAACGTGTTGTTTCTCATCATCATCATCATCTTCAATTATCTTATTCCACAGTGTCTGACAGCAGTAAATATTATGTATTAACTCAGTGTTTCCTATTAATTACCTAGGTATTTTAACACTTGTCATAATAACAGCAATGCTCAGTCAGCCCTATTCACTATTCATTAGGTGTAATTGTTCTTTTTGTACGTTTAGTACAAGTCTCTCTCTGCCTCCCTGTATTCGTATTTTCTGTGTAATTAATTTGCCAAGAACGAGACAAAAACACAACAAACAAAGTTAAAGATGAATTTGACATTCATTCACTTTTGGCTACGTTAATCATATAGTAAAAATCTGATATTGTCTCATAAATACATCCTACTGTCGTGAACACAGACGACTCGAGTAGCTTTACAGTAATTCTTCTTCCTGTTCAGGTCAGATTATTCTCAGCACGCTGTGTGCCTTCCTCATGAAGACCAGAAAGGTGTGGTTGTTCTCCGCTCACGTGCTCCCCCTGCTGGCCAGACTCTGCGCTGCTCCTCATGCCACTCTGTTAACTGTCAACACTTTCTCCATGGGACTGACGGGAGCGGGAATCACCGTGTTCCTCCTCTCACATCTCTTTCTGCCGTATCGCCTGGCAAAGGCTGCCTATTCAGAGCTGCTGCAGCTGGAGGTGCTCTTATTCTGAAATCCTTAAAACGTTTTCACAATGCATCCTGTTTGTCTGAAGAGGTTGTAGATGCTTATGTCCTAATTATTTGACAAGAAGTGAGGGTTTTTTCTTTTCTTTGAGTATGCAGTATATGTTGTTTTATCTAATATATGTGTTTATTTATTACTTTGAATTCTTTTTTCACATTTTTCCTCTTAAGATTTTTGTTTATTTCTCTGTCACACATAATAAGAATATGTTGTGTGCTGTGCTCACACTTCTCTACCTCTTGCTTTTGCTTATCTGTAATGGTTTTTGTTCATTATGTGTTTCCTGTCCATCAGGTGATGGAGTTGTACAGGCTTCTTGCTGTAGGAATCTCTCTGTGGAACCAGTTTGCCGTCCCAGTGCTCTTCAGCGTCTTCTGGTTTGTTCTGTTCGTTGTCCAGCTGTGCTCAGACGCCATGTCTGCCAGCGCCTCAGCAGGCCATCAGGGAATCATGTTCTTCCTGCTCGCAAGGTGTGACGTGACAATGTGGATCATACATATTATTCCTTTATGTGTGTTTGTACCTGGCCTTAAACACGTGGTATTTTAGTTTTATAATTTGGTGCTTTCTTCGCTTCAGTGTCTCTGAATGTTGTGCCACGCCGTACTCTCTTCTGGGTCTGACCTTCGTGGTGTCCTATCTCGCTCTTGGACTGCTCAACCTATGCAAGTTCTACCTGGGAGGGTATGCAGCTGTTCAGAATGAGAACGTCATGCACAGGTGAGAAATTTTCTACAGTTTTAACCCCTTTTGGTCTACATTTAATCCTGAAATAACAGATTTTTAGGCCACTTGGGACACAACATTTAACATATAATCACCTTTAAAGTTGCTCATTTACACATTCAGCAGTTACAGAGCAACATTATCATTAATTTTGAGTCGTATTTGTGTTCACCTGATGAATGTAAGTCTAATATTAACTCTCTTTTAGCTCTGTTTTTGGTCTCTAACAACTCCTGAGGGAAATATCTGGTTCTTTAGCTGCTAAATGCTCCACAGTGTTAAATAGCAAGTTGCTAAGTGTGTCTGTCTGCAGTTAGGTGCTGAGCAGGTAGTGTACAGGGGGGTAGAGCTTTTTTTTAACGGAAAACAGCTGGCTGTTAAGACAAAAATTATACTATGAGAGTTGCGCGAGTGAGCCAAATTAGTTAAATTGTGGTCAGACAGCTAAACAATTAGCTGAGAGTTCAGCAGATTCAGCTGATGATTCTCTGTAGGATCATCAGTTCACATTGTTTTCACATATTATCTTTCTGATGCCGTTAGTTACCACTTGGGGGGTATTTTACATCAAGAAAATATACATAAAGAAAGTATAGTATAGTTTAGACCTAGTATAGTATAGTTTAGACCTAGCATAGTATAGTTTAGACCTAGTATAGTATAGTTTAGACCTAGTATAGTATAGTTTAGACCTAGTATAGTACACAGTACAGTGTGCTATGTTACTTCTGCTCATTTATGACGTCACCTTTTCTCTCCTTGTCCCCAGAGGTGTGACCGAGGGCATCACTCTGCTCCTGCTCGCTCTCCAGACGGGCCTGTTGGATATGCAGGCACTGCAGCGCACCTTCCTCCTCAGCATCATCCTCTTCATCGTGGTGACTTCAACCCTGCAGTCAATGATCGAAATAACAGATCCGGTTATTCTGGCCCTGGGCGCATCTCGTAACAGGTAACATCAGCAACTGTGGATTTCACTTCTTTTGGCGAGATACGAGTGAAGCTTAATGGGTGAAAAGTCAAAAGTTCTCTTTTGCATTGTTCTTTTTACTTATCTTTACTGTGCTACTTATCTGTGCTTCCAGGAGTGTGTGGAAACACTGCCGTGGCCTCAGCATGTGTCTGCTTCTGCTGGTTTTCCCAGTATTCATGGCTTATAAAATCTCCCAGTTCTTCCACATGGACTTCTGGCTCCTTATACTGGTTTCTAGCTGCATGTTGACTTCCCTTCAGGTAGGAAGAGTGACTTTACATCTCTTTCTTGTGACATGTTGATCAAAGCCTGATTACTCTTCGTAGCACAAGAGTTGATGTAATTAAACTTTCCCTGAATAAAATGACATTAAATTAAACGTGACTTCCATTACAACTAAATTAAGAAAATAGCTGAGAAACCAGCAACTGATAAAAATTACTTTGGCATAAAATACATTACATTATCCACATTTGTATTATTTAATTTTATTTATTTATTTATTTCTCAAAAGGCCAAACATATTCCATCAGCTGTTATTTCTTACAGTCAGCTCAATGACTGACAGCAGCTTGAATTGAAACACCTAAGTGGTATTTCATCATTAAAGTCAACGTTGTATAATTTATTTTTATTTATACCACCTATACACCCTTTATTTTGATGTTTGCAGCTCAGTGAATGACAATGATCTAATGATACAGTTATGTTTTGTTTCTATTTCGTGATAGTTAACAATATGTGCAGTCATGGTACTGAAAAACTTTTTTGGATTAGGCTGTTTCCTGAAGCTTCTGTGTGTAGATAAGGAATTAGAAAATTCCCGACTTTGGCACCCCACAGTGGTCATATGAAAAAAGGCATAGATAAACCCCCCCAAAACAAAAAAATATGCTGTTAAAATAATATGAAAGATGCTATAATGTTATAAAAAATTCTACAAATATCATCTATAAAGCAAAAAAAAAGAAAAGTAGATAATTTGTAATATTCTCAATGAAAATGTGTACTTTTCACCCAGGTTACAGGCACCATGCTGATCTACTCCCTCTTCATGGTGGAGCTGTTTCGCAGTGACCCGATCGAGAGCCTGGACGAAGTGATCTACTGGGTGAACGCCGTCAGCAGGGTGCTGGAGTTTGTGGTGGCGCTCTGCGTGGTGGCGTACGGCACCTGGGAGTCGCTGTTCGGGGAGTGGAGCTGGATGGGCGCATCCGTCATTATCATCCACTCGTATTTCAACGTTTGGCTCCGAGCTCAGTCTGGCTGGCGGAGCTTCCTGCTCAGACAGGAAGCGGCTAAGAAGATCAACTCCCTCCCCAGAGCCACGGCTCTACAGCTGCAGCAGCACAACGACGTCTGTTCCATCTGCTTCCAGGTACGTGTGACACAATGTGACTGTGAATGTGTCATGGGCAGGTCATCTGATTGCTTTTGGGGTGAGGACAAACAAACAAAAAATAAATCCAAAGCCCCACCTTACAGATTATAGTTGTTGCTCAGCTCATACATGCAGAAGTTTTCACGCTGTCCGAGTTGTTTTACAAACGTATTCATTCTGTCTGTTATTGCTCCATGTGATTACTTTATCTCATCTTAAAAATATCAAGCTTTAGTTTTAGTTTTGTTTTGTTTTTTACAGTGTTATTAATAATAATAATAATAATAATGATAAAATGTATTTGTAAAGCAACTTTCATACAAGAAACAGAAAGATTACAAGCACCAAGTGCTTCACATAAAATCAGTGATAGAGAACGTAAACTTGATGATAATAATAAAGATGGATAAAAACAACAGAATCTCAAAAATAATGTAAATTAAGATGGAGAATATAAACCTTAAGAATAGTAAAAATATAAGATAAGATTAAGGATAAAAATAGAGGAATGGAAATTAAAGCAACTGAGTAATAATATTTAAAACAAGGTTAAAAATAGGATGCATAGAATACGCAAAATCGAGTAAAAAAACAAACAAACAAAAAACGGCATATTAGAAGCAAAGCAACAGTGCAGATGTGCGAGGCGAGGCGCAAACAAGTTTCAAGCCTGTATCCTGAAATTTGTAGCTAGTTAAATGCTAAAGTAAAGAGGTAAGTTTTTAACTTTCTTTTAAAAATATTTATTGACTCCTATAGCACATAATGGAGGATTCAATCGAATGTTCATCTGGCCTTACTGCTGTTTTCACACAAAGTTTTAATTTGATAAACGCAGATGGACAGCTTTATTAAAATGAATATGGCCACCATTGTGATGTTTATATTCTCGTCACCGGTGATGTAAGACTCAGATTAGAGTGAGTTTATACCAAGAGGACAGTCGAGGCTTCTTGTTGTCGGCCCGCAGTCCCCCTCCATGTCATGTATGTAGAGATAAACTAATATAATGTTGAAACCACAGTATCGGTATGAGACATTTTGTAATCCTTGATATTTGTCAGTGTTGCCCAGTTCTACATGCAGGTGGCAGACTGCAAACATGTGACACACAGTACCGTGTATATATGATTCTTTAAAGCATGTTTATCCTGTTTTTCCAGTTTTGCTCCACCTCTTCTGGCACTGTTGAGACATGCTTCTTTGGCTCTCAGCCATGGTTTTTGTTAAAACTGGTTTAATATAGTTTTTTTTACCCGTCCTTTACAATGATGACTAGGTTGTTGTCGAGAAAATAAGCTCTAAGGGTGAACAGTTGCAGAGAAGATGTTATCCCTGCTGCTTGCTGATTCAGGAGCTTTTTTTTTAAAGAAAAAGTTAAGATAATAAAAGACTTTATTGGGGAAATTATACCAGCACAACATAAAAAAGAGATTAATGTATACAGTATATACATTACAATGCCCTAGACTATATATTAATGGATAATGCAAATATTCTTGCAAAGTAAGTCCAGCAGTGCAACTCTGATACCCATTATGTGTGAACTGTATATTAGACTATTAACTAATTATATAATCTCATATTAGTATTATAGATATGTTATGCTACTACATTGAATTGTCAAGTCAAATATGTCTTTTCTGACAGGAAATGAGCTCTGCTGTGATCACATACTGCGGGCATTTCTTCCATGGCAACTGCCTCCGCAAATGGCTGTACGTGCAGGAGACCTGCCCCATGTGCCACCAGACGGTCCGACCCACCCCGCCGGGTCAGAGCCAGGCTTCAGGCGAAGCTCCGGCGGCTCCGAGTCAGAGAGACACCGGGCCAGATCCCCCTGCACAAGAGGGGGATCAGAACCAGGACAACGAAGTGTCCCAAGAGACTACGAGTGAAGCTGTAACTCCTGATCCCACCGAGCAGCAGGAGGAGACAGAAAGCTTTGGGCGAGGAGATTGTGGGACACAAGACCAACCAGCTGAACCTCACGGGGAAGTTCAAGGTCTTCGTTTCAGCTCCAGTGGAGACTTTGTTGGATTTGGCAGCCCAGAGTCAAGCTGCTCTTCAGGGGGCATTTTTAGTTCCCATGTGCTGTTGGGTAAAACTTCACCTCCTAACATGCACAACGAAGGTGAGGAGGTTGTCAAGGATTCACCACTGCCATTCTCTCCTAATACTGTGAATGAAAACACGATGGAAGGCCAATCAGACACTAATGAAGCAGAATTTAAAGTCACTTTCTGTCCTAGAGTGCCACAAAATGACGACGGTGAACATGGAAGCTGTGTTGGGACGCCTAAATCATGGAACAGCCTTGATTCACCTGAATCAAACAATGCTAATGGAAATCTTGAGGCGTCTGGTATGAGCCTTGTCGATAGCCAAACATCTGTCAAATCATGTAACGAAAACTCAGAACTCTTACACTGCACTGACGATCCTCAGACTTATAACGATAACGGCGCTTATTCAGACTTGGACCTGGACGGGCTCAGAGAGGCTGAAACTGTCCCCCGGCGGTCCTCCTCAGAGGCCACCTTCTCTTGCACGAGCACAGACATCAGAGACTAACTGCCCTGCATCAGTGCCTTGAAGGAGTTTAATAGAGTGATCCACTGGGTAATCAAGCACATTTGCCTTCTCTCTGTGAACCAATGAGGAAAAAAAAGTATGTTTTACCAGATAATGTACTGATTGTGCTTCAGTTGAGCAAATAACGCACATATGGATTGAATATAGACACTAAATTGCATTGGTTTAAAATTATGCTTATTGTACAACTGTAAAGAAATTGTTATATATA
>JBBPCS010000141.1:277492-294619 GCA_037974645.1 Hollardia meadi
GTGCAAGTATAAAACAATTGTCTTGCATCAATATTCACCAAATTCTAACAGGTTACAAGTAATTATGTTTATTTATAGAATTAAATAACATTTGATTTATTTTAATTTTATGTTTGTTTTTTCCATTGTCCTGGTAGTATTCTTGTTTAACTGTGGCAAAAGAAGGAGCTTCAGCAGTTGTCTTTTTTTATATTTTGATTTGGAGATAGTTATGTATTCTACGTCACTATAATTTCAGAATTATATGTCCTCTGTAACACATAATGTACAAAGGATTTTCTTTTCATTATCTTTTCTGATGTTAATTTTGTGTGTTTTTTCTCTGGACAAAGTGTTAAAATTGTCTAAAATCCCTCTGCCAGCCTACATCAGGAGCAGAAATATCTACAAATAATGTAATTCCACATCATTGCCTACTAACTCAACATTAATATTAATATCATTTTGACAAGTGAAATGTGCACCTCCCATTTTCCTGGAGCAGACCTGACAAATTCAAATTAATCTTCACAACTGAGCCAGACAAATAGATGCTGAAAATTTGTGAGAAGCTAGAATGAGCACGTTTTCTTGCTTGAAAGATGACCGGACTCAGGAGCTGGGTCACTTATAAAGAATGCAGACATCATTATTGTTATTAAGCCTATTTTTTAATGTGCTAATATGTGGCTAAATTGCCATTGCTACATGACAAAAGGCATCCTGGTTTAATTAAATGCTGACATGTCCTAACTGGTCTGTCATGCATGTTTTGTTTTTTCTTCTCAGCAGGCTTGTAAACCAACCTGCCACCACATCCGCCCCGTCACTCAGTAGCCAAACGGACCGCCTTCCCGTCATAAAGCTTCAAATACATGTAGATAGCCAGCCACTAGTTGTCTAACGCCAGCGACCGAAACCAAAAGAAGAGGAGCTTTGTCCTCTGGGTTATTCCACCTGGCACACGCACTTACTTCGTTTCAACCGGGGAAGCAAATAATTCAATATAAGGCGTTGAAACTACGTGGAAAGTGAGGATTATCGAAGGACAGTGTAACGTCTGTCTTTCGGCGAAAATAAGCTGGATAAAAAGCTAGCTTTGTTACCAACTCCGCGCATACGTAGTTTTAGCTCGCCAGCTAACTACGGCTAGCTCGAGAAGAAAGGCCGCCGAGTTCACCCAAGCGTCAGTCATTTATCAGAGGGCGAATCAACCTGGGATATCACGGCTGCCCATCGCTGCTTGGATTGGAGAACCCTGAAATTAAAGAGAAAAACATCGAGAGAGGATGGCCCTGAAAAGGATCAACAAGGTAAGCTAACGTCGTTAGCGCTACGTTAGCTAACTTGAGTTTTCCGCGCTAGCCTCCCACAGTGTAACCATACCGCTGCTCTTTGGTGTACTGTATCATGTGAAACATGGCGGTGAAACATGTTCGAGGAAGTGCTAAATTTGTGTTTCTTCGTGTAAACAGTCAATTGGTACGTTTAAGGCTGAGTGAATTGACGGTAGTCCCTTTTTTTTAAAATTATTGGTACCGGCTAGCTTCAACTAGCTAGCTAACATTAGCTAGCAGTTTCGGTTACAGGTTCAATGTGTTTGTCGAAGTGGATTGACGGCAAAAAAGGCCGCATGAATTGCCCAACACTTCAAACCTTTACGTAAGCACACATATGTCAGTGTGCTGTTTGGTTATAGTACTACGCCGTTGTTGGAACCTCAAATTGATGCTGTAACGAATTGTTCAAACATTTCTCAATAGCGGTAATACCATGTTACCAGAACCCATGACTCATATCACTCGCTGGATCTTTGTTGGTAGTCAGAGCTGTGTTCATGATACACTTCCTTGGTATGTGAAAGTATTCGTTCTGTGACTGTCCACATTACAGGGTGTGTTCTGGCCCTTAATGGAGGAAGTTGTCAGCAGTATGGTAACACCTATGACGTGTTTACACCGTGGCTTCATTTCTTCACTCTGCTGTTGACTAGAACCTTCTTGAAATCCATCAACTTACTTGTGAAATGGTGTGTGTTTGTAGGCCAGGGTGGGGCGGTGGCCTTCACCTCACCCTAAAGTAGCTCTAGACCTAAAAATAACAGTAGAGGCAGTAGTATATATGCTTCAGACTAGTCTTGCGGTTGACTGTGGAGACCATAACAAGGTGGCCCCCTGCCCCTGAGCTGCTGCACAGTTTAACTTTCAGGAGATGACAACACCGGCGAGAGGGTGTTGTGAAATGAATGTCGCAAACAACCTCTCATGTAGCATCTCCCATTCCCAGTCCTCATGTTGGCATTTATAACCTGGATTGTTTAGTGCAACTCAGTCTAGCACATTGATTTCATGTGGTATCTCCTCATTGTTTTGTCTGTGAAGATTACTGTGGTCTAATTGGTTATTGTTGTAAACCTCTTTTCATTACAGGAGCTTCATGACCTGTCTCGTGACCCTCCAGCGCAGTGCTCAGCCGGCCCAGTGGGAGATGACCGTAAGTGTCTCAGAACTGGTCAAAAGTTTTTATGGCTGCAACTAACTGATTATTCTTTTTTTTAATAATAATCATATTCTCTAAAATGCCTGACAGTAGTGAAAAATGGCACAATGGTTATAATTTCCCACAGACCAAGGCGACATCTTCAAATGTCTTGTTTTTTCTGACCACAAGTCCAAAACCTTAAGATATTAAGTTTTATGGTCATGCATGACAAAGATAAACATCAAATCAACAAATGTGTTGATGTTATTTTTGCTTTAAAAAAAAATGATGGTTATCAAAATAGGTTTTTTTTTCATTTTCCATCATCAACTAATGGAGGAAACGGGATTCCATTAAATACAAAACTGAAAATGACTTTTGCGAAAAAGAAGGAGAAATTACAGATATTACATGGAGGAATAGTCCACCCAAAAATTAAAATTCAGTCATCTACTCCTTATGCAGATGGAGAGGTGGGTGAAATTTCTTCAACTACAAAACATTTCTGGAGCTTCAAAGAAAAACAGCGTTGCAGCATTCTCTTAAACAACTGAAGAAGCTGGGGGCTTGTATTAAAACGTGAAAGAACACAAGCGTTAAAAACATAAAATGTCTATACAAGTCTCCCCCAAGCCCAGAGATCCCAATTTGATTTGAAAAGATGTTATTTGCAACCTTTTTTTAAAAAGCCGAAATCTTCACTTTGGGTTTTCACGCTAACGCTTTCAGCTTAGCAGCTACAGTGAAAATTTCAGGTTACAAAAGGGTTGTAAATTATGTGTTTTAAAGCCAATTTGGGATCTTGGGCCTTCCGGAGACTTGGATTACACCGGACAAGCTGTGGAGTCTTTGGTTTATTTATTTACATTTGAAACAAGTCCCCATCTTTAGTGGTTTAGGAGAACACCGCAACATTGTTTTCTGCAAAGCTTCAAATATGTTTTTGGGATGGAGAAACCTCACCTGACTTTCCCTCAGCATGGGGATGAGTAGATGATGGCTGAATTTTTTCCATTTTTAGGTGAGCTGTTCTAAGTCTAAAAGCACAGATGGATGTAGGTCTAGTGCTGAGAACTGGTTTTCCTGGTCGTGAATACCTCCGCCTAAAAATAGGGGTAGACATGAGAGTAAAACCAATACATATATATGAAGACTGTTAAATGGTAAATTGTTTCCTGGAAGGGGCAAAGACGGATTAGAGGCCCGGGTCCTGTCAGTTCACATACCTGTGAACTTTCCCCATTTCCTAACATTTACTTTCTGTTCTCTGCAGCGTTTCACTGGCAAGCTACAATCATGGGACCTGTAAGTAGATGTTTTTCGACATTTCTTGCTCTTTGTACTTGAAAGCAGTACCATGTTGAAATTTGTCACAGAGGTTGTGTTCTTGGCTGCTTTAAATGCATTCTCCAGATAAAGGGTGAAATTTGAATTGATAATGTGAAGCTGTGGACAGGAGGTGTTGGATCATTCTCTTCTGAAATATGTAAATTGTGTCCTTGCTTTCAGACCGACAGTCCATATCAGGGAGGAGTTTTCTTCTTGACAATTCATTTTCCAACAGACTACCCCTTCAAACCACCCAAGGTAAGCTGAATCACGCCTGAAACACAGTATTCTCTTTGTCAAGTGCAACTAACAGTTATTTTTATTATTGATTAATTTGCCAATTATTTCCCCAAATAATCCCTTTGTCTATAGATAAAAAAAATGTGAAAATGGTTATCACAATTTCCCAAATGCCAAAGTGACGTTTTCAAATTGCTTCTTTTGTTCAACCAACAGCTCCAAACCCCAAAACTAATTTCTTATTATAAATGACAAAAAACAGCCCATCATTACATTAAAAAAAATCTAACAAATGTTTGATTATTTTGCTTGAAAAATTACTTAAACGATTAATCGTTTATCAGGAGTTGTAATCAACTAATTTCCTTTCAATCAATCATTGCAGCTCTACTATCAACTCACTCAATCTGCATTATTTATCATGCAGACTCAAGCCGCCTTTGCAACATTAAAATAAAGGCTAATATGTTCATTGTCTTGAACTGGGGTCAAAAATTGTATTTGTAACATACAGAGAAACAACAAATGGATTTCTTGTACACAGAAAGACGTCTCAAACACGTTTTATCTTATTCTCTATCTGGTTGAAAACCATCGTGAAGGAATACCAGTCATTCTAGAAGTTGATAGTGATGAGCGTCATGTCGCATCACTGCCTCATGCGTAACCATACCAGGGTATGTGACGTAGCTTTTATTTTACATGTCCTTAATGTGTTTTTTGTTTTGTTTTTGTGTTTTTTCCCAGGTTGCATTTACAACAAGAATTTACCACCCAAATATTAACAGTAATGGCAGTATCTGTCTGGATATTCTCAGATCACAGTGGTCGCCTGCACTTACTATTTCTAAAGGTATGTATAATCAACAGCTGTAATAAATACCACTTAACTTGATTTACACAAACTTTGCTATTAGATGTCATCCGTTACCAACGATATGCAGTTTTGGGATAGTCATTCATAAAAGCAGATTACACAAATTACAAGATGAGTCGAGCATCAAATGTATGCCAGAATGAGGTTAAAGTAACTAGTGTACATAGGTCAACGTGGAAAAATAAGATTACAAACTATTTTAATTTGCTCTCTGGAAATTTGTATTTAAAATGGTTTGTCTGTTTCTTGCAGTTCTTCTCTCCATTTGCTCACTCCTATGTGACCCAAACCCCGATGACCCACTAGTGCCAGAGATCGCACGAATCTACAAAACAGATAGTCAGAGGTAAATATCTAATCCATACGTGTGATGAACTCTTCTTTAAACATGTGAAATAACTCATTCTCACTCCAAAAAGGAAGAAAAAACCCTCTGTAGCACATTTTGTATGCTACAATATCTTTATCTTTAAGAGTCTAGTATGTAACCTAGTTTTACTCTGTCAGGTACAATAAACTAGCTCAGGAGTGGACAACAAAGTATGCCATGCTTTAGGGTAAGGCTAGGGGGGGGGGCGGCGTGCTGCATCTTGGCTAGTGCTGATTGGTTGGCTGTGATGCTCTGGTGTCACTGGCACAACCAGTGGCTTGAATCTCTGTTATCAAGTATGACTGCAGTGTGGGATTTGAACGTGATTATACTAATCTATGGCTGTCTGTACGTTTAGAGGACCCTATTGGCCATACTTGGCTCTGGTCTTGGGTTCAGCTTGCACCTTGATAACCTGTAAATAATGGAATATTTGCGCCCTGCCCACTGATACAGTGGTCTCTTGACAGTTGTGTGTTCATGCTAACACGGGTCAGAGAAATGAAGATCCAGTAGTAGAAGAAGGCGCAAGTCCTGCAACAGCCAATTAATTATTTACATTATTGATTTAATCCGCAGATAATTTTCACAATTGTTTGGTCTGTAAACTGTCAAAAAACACATCACAATTTCCCACTTCTTTTGCCCAAAACCAAAGACCATTTACAGTCAGAAATGACAAAAAGGCAGCAAATCCTTACATTTAAGAAGCTGGAACCAGTAAATGTTTGATGTTTTTGCTTGAAAAATTAGTGAAATGATTAATTGATAATCACAATAGTGGGCAAATGATTTTTTTTCAGTTCACTTATTGGTTAATAGGCTAATTGTCGCTGCTGTACAAACATATTTTTCAACCACGCCTTGGTACATTTACACATTGCAATGCATGCTATAAATTGATATTTCTTTCCTTTCAGTATGATTGAAAATTCAACACGTAGACACTTGAGATAGGTGATCTATCACAGTTTAAAAAAACTAGTTGCCTTAGTTGTGGCATGGTAAAGCACTTGTCAGCAGGGACGACTCTGAAAAAATGTGCTTGGTGGCGCCTCTGCGCACACGCCAACGTCGGGCTGCCAAAAATAACTGTATTCATGAGCTGTGATGTGTGAAACCGAAGCCTAGTAGACAAACATTAAGGATCATGTTAGTTGGGTTTCTTGATGTGAAGGTTGAGCAGATGGTAAACCTTCAGGTGTCAACACATCAAAGTTGGTGTTTTTGTATGTGCTGGCAGCTGCATCACCATACAATGAAATGTTTTAAAAGACAACAAATGATGTACTGTGGTTTATTTGCAAGCTAATTTTCATACTGTATTGAAATGAACTGACGCCAGTGGCTACCTCGAAGGAAATCAATGTTTTAAAAATGGCCAGATGGATGTACTTTGCTTTTGGCATTGTTTAAGGAAATGTTAATTCATGCAAGCAAGTAGATCTCAACATCGTTTCAGTGTCACAGGACGTTCTAATAAACCACGAAGCAGGAAATAAGAGTAAATTCAAAAGCGGGACATGTAACTTGTATGTATGAAGTATGAAGTCGTCTCATCATCCAGTTTACCCTTTATAATTGAACCTCAACTCATAATGCTACCATTTCAGTTACGCAAACCTTCAAATCTGGGAAAATCTAGGTTCCAACACCTTAATTCTTGAGGCTGTAGTTGTACCCACCATTAAGGCTGCAACTAACAATTCTTTTCATTATTGATCAACCTGCAGACCCTTTTCACAAGTGATCGTTGGGTCTTTAAATTATTTTTTTATTATAATATTTTCCCAGAAGACCTGTTGATATAATCTCATGTATAACACAGTCCTTAACCTTGGTTTTTAATAGTTTCATCTAATCGGGGTATAATTTATAAGGGGTGTAATGATTCTGATGCCATCTTCTGGTACTGTGACCTCACTGCCACCATTTTATCACAAGTTAATCTCTTCACTTTCAACCTGGCTCGCATTAATGTGTCATAAAACTTTTCCCGCTGTTTATCATCAGTCCTGTCCCCAAAAAGCACACAAACAGTGAAAAAATACATTTTCCCTTTCAACCAGAAAACATTTTTGTCTCATGTTTTGTCTGACTTTGGACCAACTGCACTCTACGTGGTGCATTCAGGGACTTCTTGTTGTCACATTCCATTCATAACCAACTTTTAAAAGACTTGCTGCACTTAGTTAATATGTTGAGTGGTTTTAGTGTTAAGTGTAGTTAGTGAAGTGTTAATTTTTGGTTATGTGGTTGCTTTATAAAGTTAATCTATCATAGTGTTGTTGATGATCCAAATTCAGGTTGATTAAGTAAAACCTAGAATTTTTTTCATTTTCTTACTCGCATCCTAAAATCTTACACCCCTAATAATTATTTCTTATTGTAACTGTGTTAAAATGACCGACCAAACCAAAATCAAATCACTTGGGTACCAAGTTTAGAAGTGAAATTTTCTATGCATGTAAACAGCCACTAACTCCAGCATGAAATGTTTTGTTCTTGTAAAAAAAAAAAAGTCTGTCTCGTCATATTGGCAGTTAAAGAGGACATGTCAAAGAAATATTTCACTTGTTTGACAAAAAAAGTGTATGTTAGGTTGCTAACTTGGTTTGCAATGATTAAAAAGCAATGTGCTCAAATGCATGTGCTTAAGAGTCTTAAAAGACAAGTGTGCAACTATTGGTAGTTAAGCCAAAAAAATAAATAAATTGATGTGTTCAATTAGTGATGTGTGACTTCCTGTAATGAATGTATTCAATCAATCAATTCAATTTTTCTCTTTGCAGATACACCAGAACAGCAAAAGAATGGACAAGCAAATACGCAATGTCATGACATTGTTTGGAAAGCTGGTGGAAGATGTTGTTGCTGGTTAAAACTAAAAAATCCGGGATTCTTTTTTTCTTTTCACTTTATTTTCCCAGAGGAGTTTTTTTTTTTTTCTTTTCCCCAGAGCATTTCACCCACCCACCCACCCTCATTTTTCCATTTGCGCGCTCATAAGAAGATAGTGTTTTCTCTAGGACATGTGCCAGTTTCTGTGAAGTTTATACTCTCATTTTGTATGGAGTTTTAAAAAAAAAAAAAAAAGGTTCTGAACACTTGGTTTGAGCATGCACCAGTAAGAGTTTTTCAACCCAAAATTGGTGATATTAGTCATTTACTCTGCACACAGTTGGTCGAATCTGAAGCAAACGGTCTCCTTACCTATATCAACCCCATGATGATCAGTTGGTTAACTGGTTGGATCGTCTGGGGCTGATATTAACCGAACTACTGGATCTCTCCAAGCACTTATAGAGAAGCACGTAGTTGACATAAATTCTGAATTTAATGTGTCAAATTGGCAAAATTCAGCTGCATTTTATTTTGAGTGGTAAAAATCCGTAATGAGGAAATGTCAATTCTCTAAAAGATTTGTAGAACTGGTACGTGGCTCCTGTATCTGACTCCTGGACTGGTGTGACGTCAGTATGCTCTTCTGCTCATTAGTATAGGAATCTATTACCTGAGGAAAGAAGTGTATCTTATTCCACTATCAAAGTGTGTGTACAGAGAAGCACAGCAGTATATATCAATGTTAAGGAAACAAAATATAAGAACTTCAATGTTGTATTTTATGCATGTTAATAAAGGTAGGCTATTATATCTGATATGTTTCTGCAAATTAAGTGGATTGTAAGGCTGGAAGTTGGAAAATTTTGATTCCCCTCAAAGGCTTTCTATTTCTTTTTGTTATTTAGAAGCCAGTAGATGAGCTATTAGTTTTATGCCCACTCGAACACTGTCTTCTTGTAGCCCTAAAATATTGATGCAAAGCTAATGGTTGATAATCAACTTGTGGCTCTGTTTGTTTTTACTTTTCCCTTCAATAAAGTTACTTAAACCATAACACAAATAGAGTGGTGTTTTGTTTTTTTGTTCATTTAAAGTGGGTATGTAAACATTTGTTGAATACAAATGTTTAATTTAAATGCACGTTTTATCCTTTGATGAAACCCCTCGTGTGTTAAACAAGGGGAACATCATCAGTTGTCCTTTTTAGCTAAACCTTGAATAGTTTAGGCACATTTTTTTTGTTGTGGAATATTTAATTACTCTGAGGTCAAGGTTAGTTGGAGTATTTTTTTAGTTGCTCTTAAACCTCTAAAAACAAACACATTTTTGACATTTCATTATTTTTCCTTTTATAAAATGTGACTCAATTAATTTATGTAGTGTTGCATGACTGCCAGTACTGAACTTTTTAAAAAAACTTTATTGAATACAACATGCAATCACGTAAACACGATGCAAAGAAATAGAAAATATTAAACATTTGGATTAAAAAAACAAAACAAATAAAACAGACTAGTCGATTAAAGACATTTTAAAAAATCCAATAATGAACACTTTTTGCGACATTAGTGCACAATTTAATTTTCTTTTAAATTTTAATATTCTGCATACCGACATAATATACCGCCACTTAGCGGAGGATGCAGGAATGCTTTTTTGTTATAGTCCGGAACTTTTCAAAGATAATAATTATATTAAAATTATAATAAAGTATATATATGATAGTCTAAATAATACATCCATTATATTATAAATAATTTATTATATATACGATATATTCTAAATAATACATCGGAAAATGCCCAGCCAGTATATTCGCGCCAAGTCACGTCCCTCGTGCAAAAAAATTCTGATCAGCTGACTTCCGCGTGAGGGTCACATGACAAACAAGGAAGAACCCGTCCAGTAAACGCAACAAAACCCAGGCAGGAGAGGGAAAGTATTTACCATGCCTACAACAAACCAAAAACTATGAATCTGTATGGACACGTTTGTGTTTTGGGTGTGTTTTTGTGTTTGATTTCCGGGGTTTTATCCGGGTTTTCTCCGGTAACGAAACGGCAACAAACTCTGAGTCTGAACGGTAAATGGATTCTGTCAAACTCTAACGGTTCAGTGTCGCTGCCTGCAGATGTGCCTGGTTGTGTTCACTCAGCTCTACAGAAACAGGGATACATCCAGGTAAGTCAATTAATAAATTATAAGTAGTTGTTTCTTTATACAGTAAGTATTCTGAGTCAGTACAATAAATCCATTAATTGGTTTATTTTTGTAAGGAATTGCTGTGTTTGGTGACAGTAGGAAATTTGGTTATGCATGATGTTTCAGGGAGAACCTTCAAGGGGAAATCACCAGGGTTTGTTTACACTGAGGTCAGGTGCTCGGTATTTTTCTACTATACCATTTTACAGATGAAAACAAACACTTTTATTAGACTTTATTTAAATTTGATTAGTTTTAGGCCAAAAAAAATAAAGGATTTCCACCAGACTTTCATCCCTGTTAATAAGTTCATAAAAGGCTTGAGATCTTAATTTTAAGAGGGGATACATTTACAGGAAAAACAAAAATAATGGAAACATTTTTAGGTACTTTGTTTTGTTTTGTTTTGGTGTGTGGGGGACACCTAGAACTCAAGACCTCAGTATCTCCAGCCCCTTTTCTGGCATTAAAATGTCAGCACAAGCAACAGTATTAGCAGCAGGTGTCTGTAAAAAACTTTAAACTAAAAGAGAAATTAAATTAAAGCTACTAAAGCAGCTACGTAAACCCTTTTTTAAACTTATTTTTCAGGACCCGTATTTCAGGTTCAATGATGTATCTTATCGGTGGATTGCCTTTGACAACTGGACATACACAACCACATTCACTGGGTTTACGAAGCTGAGGTCAGAATCACGTTTTGCTTTTCTTTTTTCTTTTTTTTAAAGCGTTTTCTGCCTCCTGATCCTGACTCAGCTGTGTGTGTGTGTGTGTGTGTGTGTGTGTGTGTGTGTGTGTGTGTGTGTGTGTGTGTGTGTGTGTGTGTGTGTGTTCTCTGCATTAACAGGGCCAAACAGAAGGTGCTTCTCGTCTTTGACGGGGTTGACACTGTGGCATCGATTTGGCTCAATGGAATCACCGTTGGGAAGACGGACAACATGTTTCGTAGATATGTATGTTCGTTGGAAAATGAGCAGCTCACGATGCACAGTTTCTTCTATATCAGTGCATGATTTGTTTGAAATACCATCTGTTTCTGGTATGTAGGACTTCCCAGTCGGAGACTTGCTGAAGGACGGGGAAAATGTGCTGAAAGTTAGCTTTCTGTCTCCAGTTCTTTACGCGTCTGAGCGGAGTAAAGCTCATTCTGCCTACAGAGTTCCTCCTGAATGTCCTCCAGATGTCCAGAAGGGGGAATGTCATGTCAATTTCATCAGAAAAGTAAGTGTGTCCTACCACGGTTTACCTCTACTTTGGGAAACTGGAAGTGAATGGTCCGAGTCATAACAAAAATATTTTTGATCTACCACATCAGTGGATTAAATTGAAAAACAGAAAAGGCAGGGAAGAAGATGGTTTTGATGTTAAGAAATGTGGATGATCTCCATCTGATTTGAAAGGTGAATTTATTGTAAATTTAGAGACTTTAGTGCTTTTTGTGCAGCCAGCAAATCATCACACTGACTGGATATTAGAACCTTGAGAGATATATTCAAATAAGAACGGCACCGGTATTTACATCCCGCCCCAACAAGCACTTTCTTCTTAATTTTCTGACGTTTACATCATGACAATAATAGAACTAAATATGCTGAACAAAGTCTTAAAACCTTTTAGAGCACTTACATTTTAACAGTACTCATATTATTGTACATCTAAAATTAAGCCTTTCTGTTTTGGTGAAGGAGCAAAGATCTTTCAGTTGGGACTGGGGGCCTTCGTTCCCCTCGATGGGGCTGTGGAAGGGAGTTCGACTGGAGGCGTTTGATGTCCTGCAGCTCATCCAGGTGTCCTCTGTGCCTCTATACAGTACGTCCCATCTTTTTGTCGGTTAAAACTAAAGAAAGTAAGGAATACCAACAGAGTTGTATAACTGAGAAATAAATTATTTCAGCATGCTGTCTCACCCTTTGTGGAAAAATGAAATGTCTTTTTTTCAGTTTTTTTTCCTAACCCTAACCCTTTTTATTTAAAGTCCATATAATCTGCGTTTCTGTCCAGATTTCAGCGCCTCTCAGTGGAGGGTCCAGGTTGAGCTTCTTGTTGATGCTGTTCAGGGAATAAATGTGCAGGTCACGCTCTCCCTACCTGAGCTGGACTCGGAGCAGACCCTCCAGACCCAGTTTCTCCCAGGAAAGACCAAGAACAGCTTCACCTTAAACGTCAACACGGTACTCGAGCAACAGTCTTACTAAACTGTATTGAAATTACCACACACTTGTGAGTGTGTTGTGACAGCAACGACTCTCCTTCATATCTCTGTCCGTCTTTCTGTCCGTCTCCGAGTTCTGCGACCTTTTTCTTCTTCTTCTTCTTCTTCTTCTTCTTCTTCTTCTTCTTCCAGAGTAGCCCGTTGAAGCTGTGGTGGCCCAACGGACACGGTGACCAACCCTTTTACCATCTCACTGTCAGAGGCTTTCAGGATGGATTTTTAATCCTGAATACAGAATCTAAGGTCAGAGTTCACTGCCTGTCAGCACTTAAACCTTCGGCCTGGCTGATTATCAGGTCTGATATTTAGCATTTTTCCGATTATCTGTATCAATGTTTTTTTTTTGTCCGATTGCCAATTAGATAAATTAATTTAAAGGCAAGGCAGGTTTATTTGTATAGCACATTTCAAGAACAAGGCAATTCAAAGTGCTTTACATAAAACATAAAAGGCATCAAGACACAATGTAAAAGCAACATAAGACCAAAAAAAACAACAACAAAAACACACGCTACACGCACTCTGTGGTTTCTCTCAGTATCCTGCCCACAACACTTCTAATTGCAGTGTGCAGTTCGCTAACATGTTATTGCTCCAATCTTCACATTTTCACAACCAGTGCTCCCTTTTTGAAATTACCTGCCCTTGTTGAGGGTGGTCACATGTGCCTCAGAGATTAAACTGAAATTAAAGTGAGGCTTTTTTGCCATTAAAGTTTCAGTGTTTGATTGAAAAAAAATGTCTCCTGCAGGTGTATTTTCGCACAGTAGAACTTGTCCAGGAGCCAATTGTCGGGTCTCCAGGATTGAGCTTTTATTTCCGCATCAATGGGAAACCAATTTTCCTCAAAGGCTCCAACTGGATCCCAGCCCACTCCTTCCAGGACCAAGTCACCCCTGCTGTGTGAGTTTAATTTTAGGTTCTCTTAAAATATTGTCATAATTAGTGATTGATATTCTAAGAGAACCTAATTCTCCTCTTTTTCTCCGTTCTTTGTCTCTGTATAGATTCACAGTACAGGTGCAGGAGTTTTGACTGTGTTTCAACTTTCAGTTATGAATACATGAATACTGAAGCTACCTGTTCTCTGCTTGTCCTGCAGCTTAAGGAACCTGTTACAGTCAGCTGTGGATGCTAGCATGAACACCCTCAGGGTCTGGGGAGGAGGAGTGTATGAACAGGATCTTTTCTACAGCATCTGCGATGAGCTGGGAATCATGGTAACTACTGTCATCCTCTACAGATATCAATATTAACACCACCGCAAATGTAAACAATAAGATAACAATAACATACTCTTGACACATCTATCTATGAGACCTTGTTCAATCTTTGGTGCTATCAGCTGTATTTGAACAAAAATAAACCCTGAAATAGTTTAGCCACATTTACTTTTTGACATTAATTAGAAAACAGGAGACCATCGTCAGCATAAAGAAAAACCTAACACCAGCAGTCTATCAACTAAAGAGCTTTTCTACCTCACTTTTATTCCCAATAAAGGTACGATCGTTTCTTTCCAGAAATTTTTCAATGAATGCAGTGTGTCCGGTGTTGTTGGTAGTTGCTAGGCTCTGAGGAAAATGGAACATGATCGGTCCGACAATAATACCTCATATAATATAAATCTATAACACTGGACATCTACAGGGAAACAAAATGTCAGTGTTACATAATTTAAGTTGCCTCTGTATGGAAGGAACCCTGCATATCCACTCAACATGAAAAAACATCTGCGCTTCTTAATATGTGCGGACTGTCTTTGGCTCATTTGAATTTTTAGACGGAATATTCACCTAAAAAAAAAGAAGCACTGATGTATATATTGTAGAGGTAGACGGATTAATCGGCTGAATTAATCGGTTCAGCCGATAGCACATTTTACAAACTATCGTTGTCGGCAGAACTCGGCTCCACCAGCCAAATTCTCAACTGGAATTACTGACTTTGGCAGGAAATAATAGCTCAAAAAATAAAATTTGCTCCCACCTAGTTTGATCAGTTCCATATTTAGGTATTTATTACATTGACTTAGGCTAGTAGTCAAAGATTGTTCATTTCCAACATTGTCAATTATAGTTTTGCGTTGGAGGGTGGGTTTAAGGGGTGATATCGGCTGATTAATCGGCTGTCGGCTTTTTCCTGCTCCAAACTATCGTTGTTATATCGGCTTTTGAAAATCTGTATGTATATGTATATTTGCTGCCAGTGCTGCTTATCCACTGTTTTATTGTGCAACGGTCTTATGGTCTTCATGTGTTCATGTACAACTTGTTAGTACTGATTCAGTTTATTGTTTTCAATCATGATGAATTAGGAAGATTCAAATTTCTTCCTCGCTGTTACTTGCCATTACTAATGAGATGTGGGACCATTTAAGGACAGATGACTTTATTTCTGTATGGATTTGATGACTCATGAACATATTGTAGAACAGATGGATGCTCAAAGATATGTGTGTTTAGGTTTGGCAGGACTTCATGTTTGCCTGCGCTATGTATCCCACTGACGACGACTTCATAGAGACAGTAAGAGAAGAGGTCATCCAACAGGTGAGCCGTGTATTTATTTTATTTTATTCAACTAACTGTTTAATGTCTGGACAATATCTGGAAAAACCTGGTAGTTCATATTTGGTGTTTTTATCCAAAATCTGTTAAATCAAAACACATTTTTCGATCCTGTACTGACTCAGGGTTGTCGTGCGTTTACTGATCAGGTTCAGCGCCTCAAGTCTCATCCTTCCATAATAATTTGGAGTGGGAACAATGAAAACGAAGCGGCTCTGGCGACGGACTGGTTCGGCATCCCGGTTTCCCAGAGGCCTCTGTACCTGAAAGACTATGTGACGCTGTATGTGAACAACATAAGAGCGATGGTTCAAGAGGTGAGAGTCAAATCGTGTGTCCTGTTTTAAAAGGTTACAGATAACATGATTAAAAGTGTACTATGCAGTTTGAGTGACCGGCTAATATATCTCCTTCAGGAGGACCAGAGTCGCCCGTTCCTCGTCTCCAGTCCCACAAATGGGGCTGAATCAGAGCAGGAAGGATGGGTGGCAGCGAACCCCTACGACCCCCTCTACGGGGACACGCATTTCTACAGCTACATCCTGGACTGCTGGGATTGGCGGACTTTCCCTCGAGCGCGTTTCACCTCGGAGTACGGCTTCCAGTCCTGGCCTTCCTTCTCAACTCTGCAGCCGGTGACTGAATAAATAACAAACTTTGTTATTTGTGATGATTTGTATTCAAAATCTGAGAGTTCCTACAAAATATTAACAGGAGAGAATTTCAGACATGTTAGGATTCTGATTCTTTTGTGCCAATTTTTTGTTTTGTACCTGTTTGTACCTTTTTTTTTTTTTTCAAAAATTTTTCTTCTTTTGACGACTACAAGTTTTACGGCTACTAATATTTATACTAATGAAAGTCATGTTCCACAATTTCACTTAGATTTCTTATACAGAGTAAAAGAAAAACAGGAAGAGATGAAATCAGATAAAACTAGGTGAGATAAAACAGTGAAGGCCAAATTTATAAAATTAAATTTGACGTGTTAAGAGGTAGATTACACCAACATAACTTCATAGAAGTTTATTGTTATTTTAGCTGGTGTAAAGTTTTGTGATGTTTCAGGTTTCCATAAAAGAAGACTGGAGCTACAACAGTAATTTCACGTCCCATCGTCAACACCATGAGAACGGGAACCAGCAGATGTTGCAGCAGGCTGCTTTACACTTCAACCTGCCAAACTCCACAGATCCGCTGAAGAGATTTACAGATACTCTCTACATCACTCAGGTAAAACACACACACCACCCTCACCTCATGTCTGATTCTTTTAAAGGCTGCATGGGGCGAGTTATTGCACAGATTTAAGAATATGGACATTTCAGTTTTCTGTGAATGAAGTGTCGACCGCTCCTGTAAAACAGAAGGTTTTTGGTTTTGCTATTAAAGCTTTACTCCATCTAAAACATTTCTTTTTACTATCCAACAGGCCTTATTTACAGAAGATATTTTAACATGCCACAGTGGGAAAAGCACAAGTGTACATGGGGGGGTGTGCTTGATCTGTAAGGGTGTTTGAGCGGATGGTTTGTGTCAGTTGACACATTAAACTTTTAAACACTGTTTACATGATCACATTTCATGTCCAGGTCATGCAGGCTCAGTGTGTGAAGACTCAGACAGAGTTTTACCGGCGAAGTCAGAGTGAGATCATCGAGGGCAAAGGTCACACCATGGGCGCTCTCTACTGGCAGCTCAATGATATTTGGCAGGCGCCTTCTTGGTCATCGATCGGTGTGTGAACGATGCCCACTCAGCAGACACATCTTTCACTTGTTCACCTTTTTTTTTCTTTTTTTTTTTTGTTGACCTTGTGTATATATTGATCTCCTAAATTCAACACTTTTCAGATTTGGCAATGAGAACGTAGAAATCTATTTAAGATCATCTAATCAATGTCTTATAATTACTTGGGATTAGAGCTCACTGTTGCAAAATAACATAATTTCCTTGTGTGTGTGTGTGTGTGTGTGTGTGTGTGTGTGTGTGTGTGTGTGTGTGTGTGTGTGTGTGTGTGTGT
>JBBPCS010000142.1:0-10137 GCA_037974645.1 Hollardia meadi
TTCTGTAAAATAAAAGTTTTCATATCGGCGCATATCGGCAAACATAAACGGCGATACCGATACGTCTGTGAAAGGCTTATATCGGCCGATTTTATCGGCCAACTGATATATCGGTCGGGCTCTACCTATAAATAAATAATAAAAGTGAATAAATTAGATAATAGTTATTATCCATCTATGGTGGTTACTACAGACAGAGAGATGAGGCTACATCAGAGCCAAAGTATCACAATTCTGAATTGATTAAACCTTAACCCTTTTTTTGCTGATCCCAAAAAATTATCCAATCTGACTCAAAACCGTGATGCATGCGATCTGAACCGTGGTTTTTGTAATCTGTTGCACCTCTAGTTAATACTAACAGATGCACTTTCACTTGTATTGGAGTAACATTTGCCCAGGAGTATCTTTGACTGAAGTAATGGTGTTTCATACTTCCACCAATGCCTTTCAACCAGTCAGAGTGCAGATTTCTCTATTGATATAGACTGATCAGTATGTGATAACATTATTTTTAGGTGTATTTGTGAAGGACCATGACCTAATGGGCAGCTGTATATACTGTAACTACTGACATGGTGCTACATCAATGAAATATTGGGATGGTAAAATGTTACAGAGGAGCTCAGTGAATGTGAACTGTATTTGGTCAGCAGTACAGTGCTTGCTGTTAGTGTTTGTGCTTCTACAGAAACAGTGGTTTTAGGGCTTTATCGGGGGTTTCTGTGGAAAGTGTGTACTTTGAGGGTGAAGTGGGAAGTTGTGTAAGAACGTGTTTAGACACGACAGGTAGGTTGTAATGAATAGCTTGTGCAGGAAGCTATGCTTAGTCCCGCTCCCCCACCCTGTGCTGCCTTAGTATAGCTGTGCTGAGAGTTCTGCTCATAAGGACCTGCTTTGGGTCATGTTACACTTAATTACCTAATTTTAGAGATATTCTGCTTTTTTTTCTTCAGTGTTTGGAAGAATGTTTTCTCTAATATAATGGAACGGGTGCTTGGGGTTGTTTTTATGCCTCCTCGCTGGCGAGTTGTGGCCGGAGGCATTATGTTTTCGGGTTGTCCGTCCATCTGTCCCATTCTTGTGAACACAATATCTCACAAACACCCTGATGGAAATTCTTCAAATTTGTCACAAACATTCACTTAGACTCAAGAATGAACTGATTAGATTTTGGTGGTCAAGGTCACTTTGACCTATTAAACAAATGTTTAGTCATAACTCAAGAATTAATGCGCTAATAATGACAACATTTTTCAGAAACTGTTGTATAGATCTTTTTGTGCTGCCGGGTTGAACATGTGTGTGAAGAATCCAAGAGAAGTGTGTAGCAGTGCGAGCTGCACGAGACGACAGCCCTAAAACACCAGCAGGTAACATTAGCGGTATCATTTTCAAACGGTATCCCATATGACAAGAAAGGCCCCCGGTGGAAAGACATTACAGATGCAGTGGCATTTCACATAGCCAAAGATATGGTGCCTATATATACAGTTGAAAAGCCTGGGTTCATATGCATGCTGAAAATAATTGACCCCCGATACGAGCTACCAAGCTTAAAGTATTTTGCTGAAGTTGCCCTACCCCGTCTGTACAACACTACACGTGAAAAAATAGCAAAGCAGCTGGAGGATGTGTCGTTCTACTCCACTACGACGGGCCTATCAAACCATGCAGCCCTGCATGAGTTTGACGGTGCATTTTATCACAGATGAATGGACTAAAGAAAGGGTCTGCCTACAAACCGCTTACTTCCTGAGTGACTACACTGGTTATATGATCGCTCAGGGGGCTGAAAGATGCGCTGGAGTCCTGGAAGCTCAGGGAAGATCGACATGTCTGCATGACAACAGACAGTTTGTCCCAGTGATGTACATGTTTGTATGTAGAGTGGGGAAGTGAGATCTGATGGCAAGTGGTCACTTGATTCGCAAGTAGATTACATTATAATTCCAGGTGTGAACTGACTCAGAGCTGTCCACTTGTGATCGGATCACCCAGGACGAATGTGAACAGGCTCAGAGAAATAAAACGTTATTTTCTGATTGTTTCACAGCGGTTATGCTCTAGAGCACAACAACAATCCAGTAAGAAGGTGCAGCATTGCCAGATTTTGTCAGAATTCAGCCTGTCTGCTCTATGTGTAGGTCAGCCAAGCCCCGGGCCATGATTGAACATACACAGCCAGCCAAAATTAAAATCCTCCTTGGGAAGACCTGTGGGAATCATTTTTTTTAAATGCAGGATCAAATAACTTCTAGATGTGATAGAACCATGTTAATACTACACAGAATCAAAATTTTATTGCATGAAAGTGAACAGGAGTGGAGGTATACATTTTTGAAATAAAAGATTCCTCATTCAGGTAAAAAATTAATTACTTTTACTAATTTGATTACTGTACAACATCCTTCAACAATGATTTAGATGAAAAATGTTGCAAATTTTCCTTGGTTTTCTTGGATGTTGAGTGCAAATTTCTACCCAATCTGTAGCAAAATGAATGAATGAAATGAACATGAACATGAACTGAATGAACATGAATGTAATAGAAATTCATATTCACATAATTTTATTCAAGAAAATCCATGACATGAACTGAGAAAAGTTCGGTATTCTGGGTGGGTTGGCATGGAGTGACCCAGTGGCGAGCGTCTGTCAGGACTGGCTGAGTCCTCATTGTCCTCTTTATTGTCTGGGATTATACAACATTGTTCTCTTTCCTGCACCAGCACTACACTGGACGCTGCTGGTGGAGAATCCCTCAACTGCAAAGTGGGACTGAAGAGCAAATAGTTATTATAAGCAGCATATGGCTGTCACTGTCACACAGGCGGAGGTGAAGTGGTTTGCTAATGAGCGTTCAGTATGTAGATGAATGGTAATCAGTGTTGAGTTTTAGGAGAGCAGCTGAGGGGATGTGTTTCCCTACAGGATGATGAACTGCTGGAATGATTCCCTTTTGTACCGAGTTAGCAAAGTGAGGAGACAGACAGGGACAAAGAAACAATAGAGGGTATGCATTGACGTCACATTTTCACACCGTGACACATCTCTCAGCAACATAGTCCCAAAACTCAGAGGTTGCTGTGCATTAGCAAAACTATGAAATGGCATAACAGTAGTACAAAGCTTATGGCCACAGGACTCAACAATCTGGTAATAGGGATGTCCCTATCCAAGTCTGACACACTATAATAACATGTAGCATTCTAAATTTGGGACACCTTATTTTTCTGAAGCTACTTGATCATGTATTTTTACGGATTGTATTTTTCGGCTATAATTTCACTATCGTCATCCCATTATCGGTCCGATAAATATTGTGCATCCTTGAAAGTGTAACTGGAAGAATGTAACTCCTGAAACTGAATTGACGTTATCAGCTAGAGAGGAAGACTCCTTGTTGGGAGTTGGGACTGTAGAAAAACTCCAGTCGCAGCTGTGTGAGTGATGTTTCTTTTAACTCAAACAATCTTTGGCAGAATACACCTGAGGGTTATACTACGAAGTAAGTTCAACAGACCCAGGCTTTCTTTGTGGCAGCTGGCTCGACAAACCCTAAAACCCCAGTTAAAGATTGAGTATGGCGACCATGGTTATCAACTTTCTTTGTTAACCCAGGCTTTCTGCTTCAGGCTCTGTGCACATTCCTATAAAACGGGGTGTTTGGTGCGTCATTTGGCTCTTCTTCCACACAAAATGGACCTATCCCTTACCACCTTCTTCAACCAAAAGGAACAGGTTGTTAGAAGGGAGAGCTATGAAGAATATAAAAACATTATTACGACAAAAAGCAACACTGCTGCAAGTAAAGCAAGAGAGGAATTATGGCAGTAAAGTGCTGATCATGTAAGTTCATAAAGTTGGCGCTATACAAATAAAATTTGATTTGATTTGATACTGCATTTAGGTCTGACACTGTCCCATAATGAAGGATTTGTGAAAATCAACTTTTTGACCAAAGCAGAATGAAATTAATTTTATTGATTGAATATGATCTGTGATAAATGCCAATAGACAAATCAATTTCTATAATCACTGTTCTTTTAGCTGCAATACTAGCAGTGTAAAACAAACTTGGCAGCAAATCAGAACTGAGCAAAAAAACATCCAAAGAGGTCTATATTTGCTGTGCCTTCATCATTCTTAATATTAAAAAAAAATTCTGCATCATTAACTGAATGTATGCAGGCCTATGTTACTGGGGCCAAAAAAATGCAATGCATATAATTTGTGCTGCTGTAATTACACCCCTTTGTTTAGTAGCAGTACTGTATGTATTATACTTTAGTGTACGGCTCAACAGGTTTGTATATAACATATTCTCTGACAATCTCTATCTCATCGAGAATATCATAAGGAAATGAAAGGCCAGTGCTGTTTAATCCAGAACTATGAACATAACCTCCTTCGGACCAGGTTATGTGTTCAGCATAAGTTACCATGGAGAAAACAGAGCCACCTTTGTGACATTGAAAACTCTGGCTTTAGACTCAACATACCTCGCTAACCCATTAATCTTGCTTCGTAGTACACCCCTCTGTTTGCAGAAAGCACACAAACTGGACAACAGTAAAGTCTTATTTTGGCTTACCATCAAGTTACTCACAGAATTCACATTAATTAGCGACAGCTGATATGACCTGCTGCCACTGTCATTTTAACAGAAAATAATGTTCAGCACTGGCTAAAAATGCGATGCTGCTACCTGAATCTTTTCTACACTGCTCTTATATACATAACAGATTTGTTATTGTCTGAGTTAGGCAAATCTGTGTATTTCTCCCATTGACATAAATAAAGATGGATGACGCACCTCCACTTCCTCCCATTGTACAGAAGTGAAGCCAAAATATTTGGGATACAAGCGCTGCCATCTTGCGCTGGTGATGTCATTCGGAGCCAGGGGCTGCGCAGTAGCCACCAGGCAGCGGAGCCACGGTATTGAGTTACCGCCCATACGCCAGCCCATCCAATTTAAAGCAGGTTTCAGCTGTCAGTCATGATGTTTCACCCCGTGTTTATAGCATCAAATAACTAATTAAAACCAAACTAATCAGAAAAACGAATATTTGAACAAACATCAGCGTGATTAAGAACTACCTAAAATGACAGAAACCATCTTTGGGTGTACTTTGAGTTTTTAGTTTGGCCCATGTGGTACCTGAAATCATTGAGGAGGAGGAGTTTATGACCTATACTGCGGCCAACCACCAGGGGGCTATCAAGATGTTTTGGCTTCACTTTTGGGGAGCTCTCATGTCGTCCATCTTTATATACAGTCTATGATTTCTCCAACCAGGGTGTCAGAACTGCATCAAATATTTTTTTTAATTCACACATTCACTCATATATGGAACCAAACTTGCAGTGTAGAGCCTGGCTGTGGTGGGAAAAACACAGTTCAATAAAGACTAAGGACCGGACCGGACTTTGGCACTAATGTTATTCTCTAGGTTGTGGTGTAGTATTCACAATATTCTTCATATTTATCTTGGAGCGTAATTATTTAGACAAAAAAATGCTTGCAACCATTGTCTTTTTTTTTTTAAAGAATTCATAGATAGTAGATCAAGTAGATCATTCTTTATTTATTGTAGTCATTTCAAGCTTCTGTATTGATATTCTCCATAGACCCTGGCACAGAGCAATGTTGTTACTGTAGACAGGCTGTCCTCATGCAGTAGAACTTAGTAACATAACTCAGTAACATAGTGTGTTATGGGGGCATTCATAGTGCTAATGCTTTAGGACTACACTCATTAACACACAATGCGCATTCTGATGCACTATATCAGCAGTCGTAAAACATTATAGATGTCTTATAATGAATTATAAGCTCATGGTTGCTCTTGACTAGTTACAAAATAGAGGTCGACTCAGCCTTGACCGCAGTTGCTATGGAGAAGAAGTCAGTCAGAGGTATGAACCAGAAAGTGTTTTATCAGATTTCTTCCAAGTGTGATCTTTAGCTTCTGTTCACCGTTAGCAGAGCACACAACTAAATTTTTAGCTTGTGATTAAATGTTTCTTACTGTAATGCACTAAAGTCATAAAGAGAATTCAGAGAAGTCAGTTATTTGTAAAACCATTGTCATTAAACACAGTTTGTTTGTAAATTATTGCATTATGTTTTTATTTATGCTCTACACAGCGTCACATTTGGGAATCAGGGTTATACTTATATTTCTGACCTTTTGTCAAATAATCAGTTGTTTTCTAACACAGTTGTTTATCTTTTGTACTGATAATTCAAAGGGGGTTAATCATGTGCATCTAAGACCTGAGGTGCTCAAACATGCTAGTTACAGTATCTATGCAGACAATGATTGTGACTTTTTCCTCAGGCTGCCCCAATAACTTGTACTTCAATATTCAAGTGTATTTAAGGGAGAAATGTCTTGCTTGTTGTCCTTTCATGTTGAAAGTCTGTTCTGCTCAAACTGTATGCAGCTTCTTGGATTTGTTATCTAAAATAAACAGAGCCTTGTTATTGTCCTTTTAAAGGAATATTGTTTTACAGTTTATTTTCTCTTTCTCCTCCTCCCTGTCCTCTTTATGTATCTCTTGCAGGTGTGTTCAATATTTGGATCAGAAGGTTTTTCGATTTTGCAGTGTTTTCCAGGTGAGTCTTCTAGATATTTGTCAATCTGCAACAGATGTAATCTAATAATTTGGCTTCATCAGTTAGATCTTTCTCCAGAGGAAGAAGCCTTTTCTTTGGATTTTTTTAATTAAATATTTGCTTCTTCTGCTTGTTTAGCTCCACCCCCTTCACTTTGTACTTCATCTTCCTCTTTCTTCCTCTCACCCTTTTCTGTCATCATCCTCTAGGTGTGTCTTTCTGGGATGTCCGGGTTTGGTGGCCTGAGGGGATCCAGCCCCGAAACACAGGCCACCAGCACAGGCACACTACACAAGCATCTACAGATAGACACATCTACATGTAGAGATGCCTTCTTAGCTGCTTGAAAGAGAGAACTGACCAAGCAGCAAGCACGTTTAACTTTGGACCTGATATTCAGGACCCACCTGGTCCTCAGAGAGTGATCATCTTTGCTGCTGTCAGCTTTTACTTAACCAACTGCCATTTGTCCCTTTTGATCTGACATTCCATCCATCAAATAATCATCTATCCTTCCCTCTGCCTCCCTTTCCGTTCAGTCATCTAAGAGTGTTTATACACTGCAGAACTAGAAGTGGAGAGCAGGTAATGGATGATGCTTGCCATGGTAACCTAGTGTAAATGGCTATTCCTCAGCACAGCTCAGTGCCAGCATCTACTGCTCAATCTTCCACCTCCACTCCCTCCTCCTCTCACTCCTCCACCTCTCTGCTCTCCTACCCTGTTCACCCCTGCTGCTTGCTGCCTGGTCCTGCCTCTCCCTTCCAACACCATGGTAGGTGCAGGCTTGGGTGTGTGGAAGCTAATGAGAGGTGTCCGCCAGCTGGAGCTTCACCGCCTCATCCTGGCGCTTATCATATTTTGCTTGCTGTCCATGGCCTTCCTAGCGTACTATGTCTCCAACAGCCCCAAAATCAAGGAGGCCCCCCCTTTACCCTTCAGTGACTGTGGTGGAGGAGGGGGGGTCTCACCTGGATTGAGTACTGGGGCCACCGGAGGAGGGCCAGGTGTCCAGAGGGCACCACTTTTCCTTCCCTCACGCCAGGGCCGTCTACGACAGGTGAAGGCGGTGGACAATTCCAGGACACAGCCCGTAATCCTGGTGTTTGTAGAGAGCATCTACTCCCAGCTGGGCCAGGAGATTGTAGCCATTTTAGAGTCTAGCCGCTTCCACTACCGGACAGAGATTGCTCCTGGTAAAGGTGACATGCCCACATTGACTGAGCATGACCGTGGACGCTACGCATTGATCATCTATGAAAATGTGTTGAAATATGTCAATCTGGATGCATGGAACCGTGACTTGCTGGACAAGTACTGCGTTGAGTATGGAGTAGGTGTTATTGGCTTCTTCAAAGCTAATGAAAACTCTCTTCTCAGTGCACAGCTCAAAGGTTTTCCCCTCTTTCTACATTCACACCTGGGACTCAGAGACTACCGTATCAACCCCAATGCTCCTCTACTCTACATCACCAAGCCCAACCAGGTTGAACAGGGCTCGTTACCAGGAGATGACTGGACCATTTTCCAGTCCAACCACTCTTCCTATGAGCCAGTGCTTCTGGCCAGCACCAAGTCCTCTGAGGTACTGGCACATTTAGGACCTAGCCCCCTGCGTGCCGTCCACGCCACAGTGGTCCAGGACTTGGGGCTCCATGATGGCATTCAAAGAGTTCTCTTTGGGAACAATCTAAACTATTGGCTTCATAAGCTAGTTTTTGTGGATGCCATTGCCTACCTGACAGGGAAGAGACTGTGTTTGTCCTTGGACCGCCACATCCTGGTGGACGTGGATGATATCTTTGTTGGCAAGGAGGGAACCCGTATGAAGGTGTCTGACGTGGAGGTGAGTGAGCCTTGTCATCCATAGTTACACAAGAGACCTCTCACCTCGCCTAGTGGTTGTGAGATGGTGACATGCATTCATACTCATGTTAAGAGGGGTTAAGATTGTATTCCAAAGAAGTTCTTGTCTCACACACTGAAACAGTAGTTAAAAGGACCAGTTCACATTTAAAAAAAAAAAAAAGTTTTTTAATAGCGGCTATTATGAATATTTTCATAATGAAAATATATCCCATGACAATCTGAAAAGAATGTGACAATACGAAAGGGATCACTCATAGTGATGAACCTACGTCAGCAAACAGCAGACATAGAGTTGGAGACAAGCTGGAGAACATAGTGGAGCATTTAGCAGCCAAACTGCCAGATATTTCTCTCAGGAGATGGTAGAGACCAAAATCAGAGCTTAAAGAAAGTATACTATATATTGGGCTTAAATTCATCACATGGCCAGAAGCACCACACCAAATTATGATAATGTTGCTCCCTAATATCAACTTAAAAGGTGATGATATGGCAATGTTCCTCTACTGAGAACAAGTGGCTAGAAAAATCAGTTATTGCAGGTTTAAAGTTACATACCTGTGGTTTTGCATGTTGAAGCCAAATAACTACTATCTGGTTACACATTTCATTCGTGCCAGTCATTTCCCAAAGCATGCAGCCATATTTAATAGGGGTGTCAGAAAATATTGATACATTTGATTATTGCGATACTGTGTTTTGTGATACTATATTGTTTTACAATAACACTTGATTTTTAAGTAGTACTTTACATGGAAACATTTTTTATTTTGTGTTGTTTGAAATCGCAACATATGAATCATTACCCCGTATTGTGATTGCCAGTACACTGCCCTAATATTTTAGCTTTTTGTCATAGTTTGCCCAACATGTATCAGGTCCTCTTTTTGTTTTTCCACGTCTCGTTCAGTCCCAGTACTCTTATGGTTCTCGAGATATACAGAGGACAGACACACGAGATTCCTTGCTTTATACTTAGATTTAGAGGAAAAATATTAACTTAAAAGTCTGTCACATACAGGAGAGAGCTAGAATGCCATGTCTTATAGTCACATGACCTCCGTCTGCAGCTGCAGTTTCTGCTTTTCATGAAAACCAGTGCAGACGTGTTTCTTTGTGATGCATTAGCTATGTTGAGCAAGTCTCTCTGAGTGGATTTTGACAACATACGAAAGTAACTGAAGCCAAATGGCTCCTAAAGGTAAAGAACAAAAAATTTTGTCCCACTTACATGAAATGTCAGAAATGTAAGTTGTCAGCACATAAGGTTTTACTGGTCTATTTTGTAAAACCTCTACTATGGCCCTACGAGTATGTGTGTGGAGAGAGTGCCATGGTGATGACTCTTGCCATAGGTTGTGAGGAATTTTAATTAGGTTTGTGTCAGCTGTCTGTCCAGCAACAAGCTAGCATTAGCTTTTACAGAGATGTATATTAATGACACTCTTATAGTCTTTTATATTGTTAATTGCTTCAGGTCTGACAAATTGTCAACATCACATCCACATTAGAACGTTTGACCCATACTAAGCAAAGAAAAACAAAGTGTAACAAAACATCTGGATATGTAAATGGTAAATGTCCTGTATTTATATAGCGCCTTTCTAGTCAGCTTGACCACTCAAAGCGCTTTACACTAC
>JBBPCS010000143.1:0-14036 GCA_037974645.1 Hollardia meadi
TCCATTATATTGGAGAGAAGGCAGACATCTCTACAGCTGATATCTCCAAAACTGAGCAACTCACACCAAAACTATCTGGATGGATAAATGGCACTACAGTTACAAAAAGATATGTAGTTTTGATTTTGAGATGAACTGTCCCTCTAAGGTATTTATGCATACACAAACATAAACTGACAGATTGACCATCTGACAGGCCAAAAGCAGCATACTATTAAAAGTTCAGGAGCGTCTCAAAGATCAAGTCTTCTCTCTGGGCTTGATCTCGAGGTCGTTCATGCCTTTTATTTAATCTCAGATTATTGTAATTTATTGTAATCAGAGCTGATCTCAAACCTTCAGCCGCTACAAAACACAGCTGCTCGGCTTTTCAGAAATAAAAGAAGATCATTATCAGCCCTGTTCTAGCCTCTGTTCACCGTTACCAGTCAGCTTTAAAATTGGTACCGACTGCCTGTAAAGCACTCCATGGTTCAGCTCCCAGCCACATTGCTGCTCCCCTATGAGGCAGGGTGCAGCCTCAGATCCTCAGCCAGGACTCCGCTGGTTGTTCCCAACTCTCGACTCATAAATAAAGGTGAGCAGCCCCTCAGCACCTGAACTCCCTGCCTCCAGACGTGAGGCTTTCAAATCAATTCTCAAAATGTATCTTTTTAAGAAAAGCTCTAGCACACCGTTTTATTGCCAACACATCTCATTTGTTTTATTATTAGTACTTATCTTTACTGTTGGGGTTTTTATTCCATACATTTCTGTATTATTTTAACTGATTTTATCATCTTCAGCCACGAAATGTTTTGTAACTTTGTTTTGAAAAGTGCTGTATAAATTGCATCATCATTGCATTTTTCATTCTCATCTATCTGATCTGTAGCCACACACCCACACCAACACAGCCCCTTGTGTGTTTTTTTAATACAGTGCTATTTACAGACTGAAGACCTGCCCAGACCTCAGCTGACAGAGGCCACTTCAAAAAGATATGTAGTATAAAACAAGCTCATAAACTGTAATAATTAATTAACAGCCCATGCCTTTTTGAACACATACAGGCAGTCCACCTACACGCTCTGTGCACACACCAACAAACTATAGGTTACATCACATGACTTGTCGTGCAGTGTTGCACCGAGTGGAAACCGAAGCAAAGAAGCCCGAGTGCTCCGAACAGAGGAAAATGAAAGCTTTGTTTGGTGACTCTAAACAGCTGCCGGTGCTGCTGCTAGCAACATTATTAGTGTCTCCACGAGTAACAGCATGTGACTGTTCTTCTGTGCTCAGCCAAGAGGGATCAGCTCCAGTGTGCTTTCTTCCACCATCTTTCCCTCTTGATACCTTCTGTCCCACTCTTCCCAGCCCTCCCGCCCATTACCACCTCCCATCTTGTCCTCTCTCTCTCTCTCTCCATCTTCACTGCCCTCCTCGCTCCTTGCCTGCCCCTTCCCCCCCCCATCCGTCTCCTTACCAGCACGTCCTGGCAGATTTCTTGCAGTTCGGCCTCAATCTTCACACGGTATTCACGTGCCATCTGCTGTTTCTTCTCGTTCCCCTCCGTCTTCTGCTCGATGCTGGAGATGACGCGCCAGGATGAACGACGGGCCCCCACCTAATGGCCACAAGAACGACAACCAAGCAAAAACCTTTATTTAATATTAAAAAGACATCTTATGAACATGACACAGCTTAAATAATACTACATATTTAGTATGAAGTAACCATGATTAAAACCACAATTATTTGCAATAATTTACACAGTAAGTTACTTTAACGAGTTTATTTGTTGTCTTATGCCTTCGCACAATTTGTTGTGAGCTGGAGCGAGTTACAAATATGAGACTTTGACCCATAATCAGCCTCATGGTGGCGCTATAATTAACGGCCAAAAGCAAAAACTTTGAAAGGCAGTGCATCCCACACCCCTGAGTCTGATTGACTTGAAATTTATTACACATATCCAAATCAATGTGCTCTCCAAGTAGGGCTGCACGTAACGATCATTTTCTTTATAGATTAATGTGCCGATTATTTTCACGATTAAGAGATTAATCATTTAGTAATTTCCCAAAGACGTCTTCAAGTTGCTTCTTTTCTCCAAGCAACAGTCCAAACCAGGAGACTCTTCATTTAAAATCAAACAACAAAGAAAAGCAGCAAATCATTACATTTAAGGAGCTGGAACCAACAAATGTTTGACGTTTTTGCTTGAAAAAAATGACAAACGATTGATTGATTATCAAAAGAGTTAGCAACTAATTTTCTTTCAATCAAATAACCGCTTAATCGTTGCAGCTCTTCTCTACAGAAACACCCGTTGGATCATAGAAGTCCACCATGATGGACGTTTTTGCTAATTTGCATAATGTGAAAGTAATATGACATCTACTTTTTGGATTTTGACCGTATCATCAATTTGGTATACAGCCTTGTGGGACTGAGATCCACATTCCAATTTTATTTCATTACCAAGAGTGGGGAACAGCAGCGTTTAGGAAATTGGCCATAACTCATTTTGTCCATTGCCTTTTGACCATTCGTCCCATCAATACTAATCTGGTTATCTTCACTCACAGATTGGAAATAAGTGTACCCAGGCATTTTGAGGTAGGCCCATAGGGGGCATGTTGTATCACATGTTGTTTGCTCACAACTCAAAGTGTCTTCCTAAATCCTAATTAAACCCAGTGGAGACATCCTGCACCGTGTACGGAACATACACACCAAGTTTCATTCACATCCAATAAAGCCGCACTTCGAATGTGCAATTATTGAAGCATGTGGGCATGGCCCATCACATATTGATTCATGCAACTCAAAGGAACTTCAGCAAAGTGCACCGACCTCTTTTTAGACAAATGTTGGTATTAAAGTGGCAATTTTTATGCTCATTTTCAAGTTAATATTTGTATTTTAGGTTTATACTAGAATATGTTTAGAGGCTTTAATGTTCAAAAACATCCATCTCTTTAAGGCCCCCCTCCCAAAAAGCTCAGTCAGCGCTGATTGGTCAGCTGACCCACTCTATTGTGATTGGTCAACCGCTTAGTGTGTGGGTTGGAAATGTCACGCCCCTTTCCACAACTGGAATTCAGTTAGCAGAGGCTACCTGAGCAGCTGAAAACACCGCTGTAGCTACACAAGGGCATCGGTTGTATAAAGGGAATTTGTCTTCGCAGTTAAAAACACAGCGTCTCCTCGACATGGTGATACCTCAAACAAAACTCTTCCCGGTCAGGCCGCGCCAAACTACAGCTCTGCCCAAGGGCGTGCCAGACTAGCTGTAAGGAGTGCATTATGCAAAGTGTGACATAGTGATGTCACAAAGTCACAGAAGTAAAGGCTAAACTACTGATGAGGCATTTCAGGCACTTCAGGGGCAATGTTTTCTGTGGGAGTAAGGAGCTCCCTTTGCCATGGACTTTTCAACTTAGCAGACCTTGTACATACACAAAAAGATAAGTAACGCACTAAAGGTAATGGAAAACCCCAAAATGCATCATATGGCCTCTTTAAATCTAACACAGGGGGGTTTGGTGATTGGCTAAAGCTCCAGAGAGGGCAGTTCTTTTTTGTGTTCCTTGGACACCGAGTGTAAACGAAAGCTAGTTGTTGATAAAAAAGAAATAATAATAATAATAAAAAACTGTTGTAAATTAGTGATACAATTTTTTTGGATGAATCATAGTCAACATACTGTATGTTCAGTACAAAATAAATTTATACTAATAAACAGAACTGACAGATTTATTTTCAATGATCTCCTCGATGGTGATAAATTTACTATGTGATAGATGTTATTTAGTTAAATGCACATCTTTGTAGAAAATTCATTAAATTTTTTGTTCAGTTTTTACGCTGCATACATTGCAATGAGGTGAATGTCATGTGATTGGTCTTACACCTTTAAAGTAAAACTAACATGCTGAAGTGACTTTGTCGAGTCTGAAACCTGCTCTTTGCTGCTTTTTGGTGATTTTGGGTCATAGAACAACTTCTTCCTTCTATTGACTATAAAATGATCATGTATTGCAGCTATATATCAAGATGATCTTCAAATACAAAGACTGCCCTGCCCATCCTGGCATTAGAGTGTGATGTTGCGCAACAGTCTACTTCCTTATCATGTTAGATAAGTGTGATTTTTGCTGTTCCCTACATCCTAACTAAGCATACCCGCAGAGTGACTTATACCATTCTTCCTGGTTGGGTTACATTGCAACATGCAACAAACAAAGTATTGAGTGGTAGTCAATGCTGGCAGGCTTAAAAAAAATAAATAAATAAATCAAGTAACCCTCAATGATAAATAGAGCTGCAGTGCTGAAAAACCTCAGGCTGCTCTTACATAATTTGTGCTTTTATAGTATAAAATCTTCATGAAAAACAAAGAACACAAAAATTATAGTTGCTCAGCAAGGGACAGACTGGAATAGAGAATTACAGCTGG
Organism: Hollardia meadi; assembly: GCA_037974645.1. Lineage (NCBI taxonomy): Eukaryota > Metazoa > Chordata > Actinopteri > Tetraodontiformes > Triacanthodidae > Hollardia > Hollardia meadi. Next base: position 4,445 of record JBBPCS010000143.1, read on the forward strand.
GTAACGTTTATAAAATTACAATACCAGTACCCTTGATACTGATACCAATAGAGTACTTCATTCGATACCCATATGGGTTGTAACTGCTGCAATACTGCGTCAATCATGTTGGATTAAATCTTAGAACGGTTGCAGTGATTGGCTGCGAGAAAACCATAGAAATAGTCTTTTTCTGAGATCTGGATTCAAAAAGTAATCAAATACAGGAATTATTTGACTGGAGAAGTTTCGATACTACTTGGTACTGGGTTCGCTCGGTACCGATACCCACTATACACAATACATAGATGCTAAATGCAAAGATTGTGACTGTCACTGTAACTGCTATAAATAAACAGATGAAAGCAGATTGTTATTGTGAAGATATACTACAAACCTGTGCCTCTTGCAATAGCACACACTGAAGAGTACAGCTGCCTTTAAAAATGGCATTTTAGCAAGTGACGAGCCAAAGTAGAATAAGTTCTAGCTTACAATCAAATGCTGCAGACTGCGCCTTGCATATGTGCGGTTGCCCCAAACCATCACAGGAAATGTTTCCATATGTTCCATATTTCCATAGAAAAATTTGGCACTTATTTGTGAGGAGAAGAAGAGAGGCTCTAACCTCAGAGGGAGATGTTCCATGCTGCCATAGGTGTTAATTCATTGTCTTGAAATGCACCGTAGGTGATTATTAAAAGGTGTAACATTATATACTCTGGTGCAATGTTTGGACTACAAAACTGTGCTAATACACACAGTGAACGCTGACAAATGGATATTTTTAAATTCTATTCACAGGATATATGTGCGGTGCATCACTTTGACCACCGGTGCGCTTTTTCTGTTTGGTTTTTAGGCCACAAGCAGCCACATCAATGACATCTTAGGACATCTACCACGACGACAAGCAGAGACAAATGCGATCGCTCAGAGAGAACGATTTCCAAACTTACTGAGCTTCAATGTCTCTTGATTTTCCTCTAGACCCCTTCCCCTGCTCCGGTCCATTTATTCGTGATGTCATACAACTCAGAATAAAAAGACAATTATATACTCAAATTGAAACGGTTAACTGGATCTGTGTGGTTGCTTCGCCTCCATTCGTGCAGCCTGGAGAAAACCAGCTCGTGTTTGTCATAGTTTCCATCTCCATGGACTCGCGGCCGAAATACATGGGACGGGGGCACATCACGTGGGGGGCAGAGCAGGGTTTTGTACCCACCACACAGAGTGTCTTTGTAGTGTGTGGCTTCAATGTGTGCATATTCAGTGTTGCCAAGTCATAATGCAGTTGGTTATGAAGGGTTTGAAAGTGCAGCCTATATTTACTGGTACTGCATTAATGAGCTGGATCTTTTAACTACAGAATAATGGATATAATGGATTGATTTGATGATTTTAATGTGCAGTGGAAAAACACCCACAAGGATGCACTGCTGTCACATTGCCTCTGCAATCATTTTTAAACAGACTGCACATTTTTATACACTGCTCTATATAGTTTCTACCATATATTAGACAAAAAAAATAGATGGGTGTGCATGGCTTCCATGGTTGGTGGAGCTGCTTTAGTTGATTATAATGGAAGCGTTCTCTTGCGGGCATGTTGCACTGCCTGTGTAACATGCAATTTAGCCGTCAGCTTGATGCTGCCTCTTAATATTGTATTGTGCTGTACAACCCACACGAACAGCAGCATTGAACCCGGTTAGCTAAATGCTAACTCTTACAAATCCATATATGTAATCTTTCTCATCATGAGGACATTCTTACTTAGGCATTTTTATTCTTTAATTTTATGAAATAAAATTTTGTTTCATGTGAACTGAACCAAATCAGGAGCAGACTGTAGAACTACATCCAGCGCATCTACAGATTTGGGGGAAACAAGAAACAAAAGCCATTAGATGGACGTCATACCACGTTCTTGTAGGCAACAGACAGCAGATTGCGCTCCTCGTTGCTGAGCTCCAGGCCCTGCTCTGTCACGGCCTTCATGGCAGCCGCCATGTCGTCGTAGCGCTCGGCCTGCTCTGCCAGCTTGGCTTTCTGCACCAGGTCGTTCTTATCCATTTTTTAGGCTGCAGGGAGAAGAACAAGGGACACAAAAGACAGAGTTGGTGTTTGGACTGAAGCATTGAGGCTCCACCATTTACCAGCTGGAACAGGCAAAAAAGGCAAGACATGGAGAACGATAAAAAGAGTGGGAGAAGCACGGGCGTGCAAGATCTGAGGACCTGTAATATACCAGTAGAGCATGATGGGTGAGAAAGAAACAACAGAAAGGGAAAACCACGACAGTGGGATAGCTAGTGTGTCTGACTTGTTAGTGTCACCTTCTAAAAGCTGAACCTCGTTTTCTGAGCTGTTCCATAAATTAAACCTACCACTGGCACTGGTTAAGCAATAGCTAATTAATAAACTGTCACAAATTGGATAATACCAAATACAAATAAAAGTACATAAATATACCAGCAGAGACCTCACACACAATGTCAAAACTGCTTTCAACTGCAGCAAAGTGGCTGCTCCCAGTTCCTTCATCCCCAGGGGCTCTCTACTCTCCAGATGAATCTGTAGGTCTAAGTAGGCCACAGCCTTGCCTCCACCCCTCTATATCTACACATCACACTCTAAACTCTCCACATCCAGCTTTATGCATCTACATTTGTATAACTAATTTATTTCAGTAACTTGTAACTGTCTTATTTCTACATTTAAACAGCTAGAGACTAACACAGTCACATGAGAAGTAAAACATGTTAATACACCCACACCAGAATCCACCTTTACCCTCACATCTGCACATGAGCAAGTGTGATAACTCCCCGCTTTGGATGCTTAGTTAGTGACCACCCATCCACCAGATACCACCTTGTTGTGTACTTCAAGCTTACCTGACCTCTGACCTCCCTGTGGAAGGAGGAGGGTGAGAGTGGGGTTTCCCTACGGAGGGTAGAAGAGGTATAAGCTATGATAAATAGCACAACAATTAAGTATAATTTATTGGATTTAGTGTACTTCAGCTCCATTTTTTCTGTATCAATTAGATCTCGCTTTTCAACCAAAGTTGTTGTTTTTTTAGGTATTTTAATCCCCCCCCCCCCCTCAAGAGTTTGTAGTGGCACATAAAATTTCACTATAATTGTTTCAAGTAATATGGACTCAAGATATTTGATGTTTGAAGCAAGTTAGTTCATGAAGAATAAAATAGCCTTGTGGTTGGGCTTTCTGGATTTATCGTCAGCTGCTGAGAGCTGCAAAAAAGCAGGGGGCAGAACTTCAACAGAATATTGATCAACCACCAGTTCCAACAGCGGTGTTCAAAAATTAGCAACAGAGTGAATGAGGCTTTGTTAATACCAAACGTAATTAAAAAGATTAAGTATTCAACCACTTCAAGTCAACAAAGTCTATATCAGCTAATTGTTCCCCTTATTGCTCTTGTAAAACTGCTCAGGCTGTGTTTCGTGGAGACTGTGCACAGCACGTTCTGCCACACACTCTTGACTGGGCTGAGGGAAAATGTAACCTCCAGGACATTAATATCTGTTTTAAGTCATTTCTATGAGGATCTGATTTTTTGTTTGAATCCTTCTCTTCAATCAAAGGTCTCTAAAATACACTGAAGATTTTCCTCTTGGAATTTTTTTTTCAAATGCATTTATGCTCTTGCCTTCACAAGCAGCATCTACACACCATGCCACCAACAAGGTTCATGCTGCTGTGCAGTGCTTGCCTTAAGCAAAATAGTCAAAAATTTCCACTTTTCATTGTCAACATATTGACCCTTCAGTTCATTTGAGCGTTTACCGCATCTTCTTGCAGACACTAGACGAGGTATCGAGCAACTTGTCTTCCCCAATGGTAGCTTTCTCTTGTTCAGGCCATCTTTGCTGTTAAGTTGCAACTGGCAAAAACACCCATCAATCGTTGTTGCGTACGCAATGTCTTCGCCTGTAATCCTTCAGGGCTGCTGTAGCCCATTTTGTGTCCTCCCTTGCTGCTGGTCTTCTCACATGGACAGCATGTTTGTTTGTCTTTTTTTTAAGTAGCCTTTTTTGTGGGCAAATAAACAGTTCTGTATTATTTTTTTCCCCCATCTTTTATGATTGTGCTTACTGCACTTGACTTAATTGTTAAAAATGGTATTTGTTTTAGAAGTAGGCGAATCTTGCTTTTTGATACGGTTATTACATCCAGTGTACTTCAATGGTAGGTGTGGTTTTTGACCAAATAAATACCCAAATAGTATACCTACAGTTAATAAAATTTGTCAGAACAAAAAAAAATTGTAGTTTTTAAAAACGTTAAAGACTTGAGAACAGACTTTGGTAAAGAGGATTTTGACAAACAATACCTTGTGCTTACCTTGTATTTGTTATCATTTGTATTCAAAACTCATCTGCAAAAGTACGATGAGAATGCAATCCAAACAAAAAAACCCCAAAAGAATTGCCTATAAATCCTCTTTGACTTGGTCATTATGAAATATTTTTAAGTATTAAACGCCTCCTTGAATTTAAACACATTTTCTCAATCTAATTTATGATATTTAGCCAATACGAGACTGTTGGAAAACGAATGGTCAAGTGTGAAGCAACAGCATCACTGCTAAATAAAAAAAGAAACAAATTCAGAACTTTGTCATTCACAAAGTTGGATGCTCTAATGCATTTCCCATGATTTACAGTGTGATTGTTAGCCTCTCTGCTGGGTGCGCACCAATGGCACATTTCCAGCGCTGATTCAAAGGCTGAATCGTAAAATCAATTATCTGAGTGCAGTTCCATTCCTTTACCGAACAACAAAATGGTGAGACCATTAGTGCATGGGATCATTATAAATTCAGACACCCATTTCCTCCATTATCACAAGTCATTGAGAAGAAACCGGAGGTCCCTCTAAACTCATCAATGTTGTGTTGAGAACGACAAAAGGGAAATCTGATGGTTTTCTAATTGGCCAAATCCGCAACATCGGCATCATTATGTGGTTAGTTTCACTTCTCGGTCTGAACATTTTAGCACTTTAGCATCATCTTTTAATCACATTACACCTTTACATCTTACTCCTGATTTTGTAGTGAAACACCAAACCAGCTATAATGATATTCTGGGAAAGGCTAGGTTTCCTTTGTAGATTTTACAACTCTAAAATAAGTAGCAATTAATAATACAGTGAGCTAAACATTACTTTAAATGTCTAACCTCTTCATGTAATTAGGTAGATCTTAAACATCAAGTCGATTAATCGATTACTCTGACAGAAAATTTAGCAACTTCTTGAAAAACACATTAAAGTCATTTTCCAAAAAAAAAAAAAAAAAAATCAACCAGTTCGTTAGCTTTCCACACATGATACAATAGTATAAGAAATATGTTTAGTCTGAGGTGGACAAGACCAGCAAATGAGTCCATCAACTTGGGTTCTGGGAAATTGTTGGGGCATTTCACTCTGTTTTCTGACATTTCATAGACCAAACTGTTCATCAAGAAAATAATCCGCTGATTAATCAGTAATGAAAATAATAATTAGCTTCAGCCCTTCTACTTGGACAGTTTCTTTTCTGTATTTGGGAGAGGTGAGTGACTATCTATTAGCAGACCTTTTCAATAATAAAATGTAATAAAATATTGCATTATTTTAGGAAATTGTAAGGTATTGGTGCCAGATGTCACCAGATGTGTACATTCAAAGGTTACTATAGGCTACACTCTTCACATGATAATACAACCATAGATAAGATAGGGTTTTATTTCGTATGGAAACAGTGCTAAAGAAAAAACCATTATAATGAATTATAGAAAGGGTGGCTATGATTTACTGGATTTCACTAAACTGACATTTAATATTAGTTGAACATTGTCAGACCTCTTCATGGATTTTCTCTCATCTCGTCTTTTCATTTGGCAACGGTCTCGGGTTGTCTTATATCAGCATAAATTTCCAATTAAAATTGATCTCTTTATTGATGTGCCATAAACGTGATGACGTTGACTTCTTCACTTACAGCTTCTTCAATACAACAATGAATTTGACGGAGCATTAAATAAGCACAGACAAAATATGTGGTGTGTAAATAGCAGTTAGAAAATAAAGTGCATTTTTCAGCCTGCATGTGGTATTCATGCAATATTGTTATTTCAACAACCGTGTTCTGTCTTCGAAACGGATCCGTATCATTTTAGCGCATATTAGCATCCTCACGCTAGCATTTAGCATTGGGTAAAACGCAGCCTATCACGTTAACGTGCATTTAATGAAGCGATAACCGCCGCGGTGAGCTGCATATCGGTGAAAATTGTTCAAACTTGGCCTCTTCGGTCAGCTACGATCATGTGGCACCACCAACATACATGACACTAGCAATATTGTTGTTCAACCACCCAAGCTAACTTGTACGGTTAACAGGCTTCTGCGCACCGAGAAAAAAAAAGCATCTTCAGCAGCAAACTGTGCGAGATCCACTAACAGAATAAAAACCAGCGCCCCAGGAAACGTTTTGACGCGAGCACTTAAAAACCGCCTCCAGGCCATGAATATCGGGTTTTTGGCGTTTAGTCGGCCTGCTAACAGCTACGCCCTCCTTGTCGCATTCCCCTGCGGAATTTTAAGATGGAGAGATAGATTACCGCCAGCTAGCATGCTAACTGAACGTCACAGCACGGCCATTGGCTTCAACCGTTAGCTTAGCTGCTAAAGGGACCTGACCCAGTTCAATCTGAATGGCGATCTAATATGTGCAGACACCGAGCTAGAAGATAAAAATAGCTAGGGGGTAAAACGCGGCATCTGTTCCGTTTCACAACTGTGTCCTGTCCAGCTAAAGAATATCGAAAGAAAGTGTTTTTAAAAATGCAGTCGCATTTCAGGGGAAACTCCCGGGAAATACGGAGGCTGTGTTAGCATCCATATCGTTTCGCTACGCCATAACGGGTCTGAGCTAAAGACATAGCCAATTACGATATTGTGTCACTTCTGTGAATAATGCGGCCCACTATATCAGTTGTCCCGTTATGGCAGCAGCTAACTACTAACCCCGTCTTATGCACCATACCATGTACTTAGCACTGGCTGCTATAACATTTGGGCTGCGCTTACGACGGCCTGGCCACGGCTGCTAAGCTGTCAAAATGGCCAAACTTGGGTGCTGCTTTCCCCCCCACCCCGCCGTACATGGTCACCACGGCGCACCACGCATGGAATCGAGTCTGGGCCTCCAAAATCAACGATCTACTGCACATTCGACAGCACGACGAGCACATGCAACATCGCGGCAGGTGTTTTCTGGCCATTTTTCTCGCCATTTGGCCACAAGTCTCGGCCTAAATCCTCACACCCAGCCCCTAACCACAATAGGCACCTTCCGCCGCAGAATGGGGCCACCGCTGCGGCTGGTGTGCCCCCCTCCGCTGAAAGACCCTCCTTATCCTGTATATAAGGCAATAATCGAGTGATATTCAAGTGAACTCACATTTAGAGCGTACAAGGAATCCCGATTTTATTCTCTGAACGATGGGAGTTAATCAAGCCGTCCTCCGCTCGCTGCTCAGGGTATTCAGGGCAGTACCACTTCCGCCTGCTCTGACACTTCCGCTTCCTCTAAACCCCACCCCTCCCCCCGCCAGTATCCATGGTGACAGCGCCAGGGGGTTTCCTGAGCATCTTGCGAGGGGCTTTGACGTCAGGAGGACCATGGCAACCGCTACAGGATGACGTGCGCCGGTCTCCACGGCAACTGTCTCCACGAGGCCGCTGCTGTCGTATCAGAGTTCACCATCATGTCAGCTGACACAGCTTTGTGTGGGTTACCACCTACACAACTGCAAACCCTGAAACTCGGTGCATCATTATGTCATCTTTACTATACATGTTTTGCATTGTTCTGATTGAAATGTGAATTTTATCATCCAAAACATCAAAAAGACAAACAGACATATGAGAAGATGAACGCTACTCATCACTAGCAGGGTCTTAAACTATTGGCCTGGGAGAAAATCAAAATATGTGTGTCATTTTGATTTTACCCCAGTCTTTTGAGTGATTATCAGTCCTCTGACTGCGGATTCAGAGCATAAAAAAGTTAGCTTTTCATATTTAACAAGGAAAGCTGTGCCTAACATAGGCGCCCATTTATGTTTTTGCTCGTGGGTGCCTACATTAAGTGAATACCCACACCAATGATGACTATCACAAAATTACTTTTATTGCGCTTGCTTTAATCAACTAATCGGTGGAGGTTCCTCCGTGACTCCTGCTGTCGCAACGTGTTCTCATCCCAGCTCATCACATATCGAAGTTTTGTCACGCGCCCTTCTCATTATATCCAGACACGCAAGGTAACGCTAAGCCTTCCCTGACGCACAATGAGCCCTTTTGACGCGCAAAGGCTACGTTCTATCCTGGTGCACAAGCTCTACGTTACTTTGGTTAAGTTTAGGCACAGAACAACGGTGATGTTTGGTTAAGTTTAGGCACAAAACCTACGTGGTTAGGTTCAGGAAACGACTGGGGACGCTTGGTTTCACGTGGGACCCCGAACTCCGAGCCTGTTCTCATGCCCATGTCATCAGATATCGACGTTTTGTCACGGCCCTTCGCGTCCCATCCAGACGCACAAGGTACCCTGACGTAGTGCAACTTACAAAGAAAGCACCAAGAGGGGTGGAGGTAGGGGTTGAGTGGAGGGTCACACACACGACTTTCACCCAGGAGACCCAGTTAAACCCTTGTGCGTCCTTGCCTGATGCCAAAGGGTACCTTGTGTGTCTTGATGGGACGCAGAGGGTCCGAAAACGTCGATACCTGACGACATGGGCATGAGAACTGGCTGGCTGTCCATGTTGATGGCGCTGCTGCTTCTTGAGGGATTCTTGGTGGAGGCCTCACTGTCTTTACATTAGCTTAGCAGCGTCACAAATGTGTCCATTGTCACCGGCCCATCACCATTTTTTTTTTCAGATACAGTGTAGCTAGCTACGGAAACGTTGGTTTAGCTGAGTCTAACATATCATGACATTGGTAGTTGGCTACGTGACTGCGCCCCCTTAAGGTACACACGTGCAGAGCTGTGACTATTTTAAATGGATAATGCGATTCACAGTTAACACGAACACCAATAATAGTTATAGTAGAATAAACAGATTCATTTTTTAAGATGCAGTATTCATTCATTTATCTATGTAGGCCTTTCATTTATTTTTTTGTTGGCTTCCCCGTGGGTGCTCAACCTTTTCGGTGGGTTCTTGAGCACCAGAGCACCCATGTGAAACAACTTGTCACCATGAACACTTCTTTATTTTATTGACTGATTTATTTATTTTGACAGCCTGTCAGCCCGTCTCATAGACACCCTACGGACCTGGACAGTGCCAGTGCAATAAATTCAGATTTTGACAATTGTGAATCAAAAACATTTCACATCATCACCGACAATTCCAGTGTTGAATAATATGTTTTGCACTTTGGGGTATTTTTCATTTTATTTATCCTGTATTTCACCAGGAAGTTCCCTTTCAGATACAAATGTCACAATTTGTGCTGGAAACACTACAACGCGGTTGGGCCCAAATGCAGACACCAGAGGCAGAGCTTATATAATATA
>JBBPCS010000143.1:14136-31053 GCA_037974645.1 Hollardia meadi
CTCTCTCTCTCTCTCTCACACACACACACACACACACACACACACACACACACACACACACACACACACACACACACGCACACACAGGGCACCTTGCAGTCACAGGTCCCATAAAGTGCGCCGTTCATCGATTTTGTGGTCTATTCCGCAACAAGATGTATGTCTGTGCTCTGAGGAGGAATCGAGTGCTTTTGTCCTTGGCCTTGTTAAAGTGATTTCTCATCACCGCCGCCGTCCTTCTTCTGACACTGATGAGGTCACAGCAGGACAAACACACAAACAGCCACAGCCGAGCAGTTTAGACTCAGACGTGTGGGGATTATTTTCAATTATTTAGCATAAAAAAAAAAAAATTCTGATTTTTTATTTATTTTGTTGGATGTTCAAAATGAGGTTAAAGCAAAAAAAAAAAAAATAATGCATTATAGAAATGCCACTCACAGAGCATACATTTACTCATTCAAGTTTATTTATAAGTGCAATAGAGGTGCAGTATAATTAGCAGCTACATTATTTTGCATTTCCTTTCCACTGTCCTCACCAGTAGAGATACGTGCACCCATTTAGATTACTTTTTATCCAAAGTGACTTACAATAAGTGCATTTAAAAGATTTAAAGGACAACCAACAACAACCGAGTGAGCACATATACTTATAACAGATACTAATAATATAATACAAAGATTTCATACTTTATTTTTTAAGTCCTCCAAAAAAAAAAGGCAACATACAAAACAAATACTCAGGGTCGCGCCTCTTAATAGGCAGATGGCCAATGGCCTTGAGGTGGCCAATCAGATTTCAGGGGTGGTTAGTGCTAACCCTCTAATGGACCCACCCTTATGTGTTCAAACATTCAATTTAAACTACTACTAATTCAAAAAATAATCTTGTTTTCAATTTTCTGTGACATCTAATAAAACAACCTGGAAGTACTTTGTGTGAGTATTCAGGCATGGCATCATGCAGATGAACCAAAACAATCAGCTCAATCAGCGGGTTCCAAAAAAGTTTACTTTCAAATTATTTGGTGGATGAAATTCTGCGTGCACAGCAGCTGAATTTATCTGTATGTGTCTGCCGTGTGTTTCCCTGCAGTAGATACAGAGGGCAGGAAGTTGAAGGGAGGCATCCAGAGGAGCACAGAGACGGGCCTGGCTGTGGAGATGCCCAGTCGGACCATCCGCCAGGCCAGCCACGAGTCCATAGAGGACAGCATGAACAGCTACGGCTCCGAGGGCAAGTGAGTAACTCATCCTGCTCCGGTTCATCAGCGCAGAAAGATGACAGAAATTTGTAAAGGTTTGCTTTGTAACTGAACAGAGCATTTTTCAGCCAGCATGGGAGTTTAGGGGCTGGATCGCAGACAGCGAGGCCAGCCCTATAAAAGTCTGTCCCTGACTCACTGAGGCCCCACTCAGACCTGTTAATACTATCTGTCCTGCGTGATCTGATCACAAATGGACAGCCATAAGTACGAGTGTGAATGCACCGAAAACGGTCTGGCCCACATGTGGTCACATTCTTTAAGCAGTCTAAAACACGAATGAGTCCTGGGCCACAATGAAAGACCGCCTACTCAACTGATGTCATCTGAAACAAGAAGAAGAAGCCACAACAACAATGAATCACAATGGTGTTTAGGCTCTCTTACCTGCTCAGGTAAGCAGCAGATGTTTGTGTCTGTTTCAACTGATTCAACTAATAACCGCAAGACTCCCTTAAAAATCATGCTTCTTTTTTTTTTTTTTTTTAGAGTTGTAGAGTGAGGAGACACGTGATAAACCTTTCAAAACATCTGTCGCAAATTCTACATCATTCGCGCCTTCTTATAAATTTGGCGCTATATGCAACATAAAGTTGTTCTTTCCTTGTAAAATGCGTCAGTTTGTGGCAGCATCACCGTATCAGCCTGTCTGCAACATTTAGCAGCTGTTTGAACGCACCGGTTCAGCTGGTTTCACCATTTACAGCACAAATGCAGTAAACGGTAACCAGTATAGGCTGCTTCTCTGTCGCCTGTGAGGAAAGACCCCAGACTCCCTTAAAGAAAATCACTCAGTTATGTGAGTTGTTGCGTTGGGAGAAACATTACAAAGAGACAAACAACACTGGCTATGACAAATTCTTAACTATTGGGGCCTCCTTGTAAATTCAGCAAAACGACAGAGTTTCTGCCCATAAATCCACCCACCCATTCGTGAGCAGGGCCCAGCTGTCAAACATGAGGTTTTTATAGCATTAAATATCTAATTAAGACCAAGCTGATCAGGAAAATGAACACTTGAACATACATCAGTGTCATATGAGCTTCAAAAAATGAAAGAAACCAGCTTTGGGAAAAAGATTATTTGAGGTGTACTTTGAGTTTTTAGTTGGGCTCATGTCCTACCTGACTGTCCTACCCCTCACTGAGGGGGAGGAGTTTATGACCTATACTGCAGCCCACCACCAGGGAACGATCCAGAAGCTTTTGCGTCACTTCTGGGGAGCTCTCATGTCGTCCATTTTTATATACAGTCAATGGTGGAGCCGTATGTTAATACCAAATGTGAACAGGCTCAAAGTGATCAAAGTTACACCGCTGGATCGGTCGAGCATGGTCGGCTCACAGTTGTGTCCTCAGCATGCAGACAATGCTCAATTATTTTCATGAGGGGGCTTTTACAGTGGTTCCTCTTATTGACTGCGGCCTTTCCCAAATCTATCGCATGTTAGGAACGAAGTATTCTGCTGGTCTTGCATATTACTAACTGAAGACTAAAGATTTCTGCTTCATTAACCGTCTTGAGATGAGTGAAAAATTGTTCTTACAACTGCATTTATAACATAGCTTAAACATATGTGATCAGCCACTTCAGATGACTTTAATAATAACAAATATTAACAGTGTCATAATTTAGCGCGAGAGAGAGAGAGAGAGTATTCATAAAGCCCAGTGGAAAAGCAGCTATGACGTCAACAATACTAGTGTAGTACTACTGCACACACACGCACACACACACATGGACACAAGCTGATCAGTGCCAACCTGGCTACCAGCTTGAATTCCTCCAGTTACGTAAGAAGACGAAGCAGACAGACAGACAGGACAGACAGGCTGATGGGGGCTGGGAAAACAAGGTAGAGACTCAGAGAGGGGCATTGCATCATTGAGTGTGTTTGCGTGCATAATAATATTTAGTTGAAATATGAAGATAGCTGTTTATAAGGTTTAATGTTGTTAAGCAGCATGCAGTAAAAAGAAAAGAAACCAAGATGTCATTCACTGATTCACATTCATCAGATTCAGGTTCAGAATATTAAAGAAGTCAGAGAAATAAAAAAGAAGTATCAGAGAGAGAGAACCAGGAGGGAAGAGAGAGGCATACTTATTCAGACCCGACAGTGTTTACTCCTCTTCCTCTCTTTCTCAACTCAAACATGCACAAATGAAAACAGTTTCACACCGTGCAATAACTACTGTGACACTTTTATATTTATTTGTTTGTCTAATATTTATATTCGGCTTGTGTTGAAGGTTGTGTGAAGCTGCTGTGTGTAATGCGTTTTAAACTTGAATGCAGCATCCTGGAGGAGTTTACTCTGCACAATGTCAATTAAGAGTTCCCAAGTCGGCTCGGTTTTGTCCGGTCACTGTCTCAATTGCAACTCCGTCTCTTAGAAATTATGTTTTTATACTTTTGATTTCAAGTAGCAAAAAGAAACATAACATCAACACGATTTGGTTTTCTATTCCCATCATGATGAAATGTTGTTAATGGTTTTAAATCGTTGCTACTTTTAAGCATTTGCAGACGTTTCCTGACGATGTATTGAATTTGTTTTTCCTACAACATCGACTCGTTTTTGTGGTTATGTTTAGGCACTCACAGCACTTGGTTCAGGTGAGGGAAAGAATATGTTATTTTTATTCCCTAAGCCGAACCGCACAGACAGTAAATGCAGTTGTTAAGTGAGAGGCAGAGAATAAAGTCCAGACTTTTTTGTGAACAAAAGGATGGAGTAGACATTCAACATAAAACTAGCAAGAATCCTACAAACCGACCTTGATCCCTATAGAATACTGTTAACATGGTCCGTGCATAAGAGCTGACAAGCATCCTCAATCACCCTCATGACACACAAGATAAACTGGCATTGAATATGGATTTTGTAAAGCCATTTAAATTCAAAAGTTAGAAAATTTCTGAATAATACTGTGGTTGCATAACCATTTTATTGTCTCTTGATTCTGTCAGACAGAGGAGCTAAGTGGTGAAATGTAACTCTGTTTATGCTCGAAGCTACAAGCAGAGAGAGGAACTACAGCTGAATCATTAAACTGAGCTGCAGCACCACATTATTGAAATCAAAGAGAGCTGCCGCTTGTCTTCCTGTGTGTGTGTGTGTGCGTGTGCGTGTGCGTGTGCGTGCGTGCGTGCGTGCGTGCGTGCGTGCGTGCGTGCGTGTGTGTGTGTGTGTGTGTGTGTTTCCGTCAGCTGTTTGGCTCAGTTTGCTGATTGAAAAGCTCTATGACTGCGTATGAACGACCATGAATAAGCACTTTGTTAGCTAACGCCATCCAATCACATTTATGAGCTTATTGATGTATCGTTCGGCAAATTCAGGACGGAGTAAGTGTGTGTTTGTGTTTGTGTAAGGGATATTACATATTTTCTATTTTCAGTAAATGTGACTATAACAAAATGCTCAGTAAGGCACTTTTGACTTTTCTCCTCATGTGCAGCACTGTAGATGTTTTCTTAATTTGCTAGTGTTTTGTCTATTTGCATGTGTTTTCAAGAGTTGCAGTGGGTTGAGCTCTCTAGGCTACCGTACATTTGTGCCACAAGAGGTAATATTTTGGAGAAAATGTTGATATTTGCCATTTTTAAAAAATGCTTGTGCTTCCAAACATGACGTTGATGAGCAGCACCCAAATGAAGCATTAATTCCTCACCTTTGTTCACTTTTTCAAAACACAGATGGGAAGAACTGTCTTCTATAATATAATATAGAACATATAACAAGTTATGCAATAGAGGATCTTGAATATTTGTAACATTACCAGTGTGTCATCTGCCTACAGCACAGGGTTTACATTGAGCGTCATATTTCAGCGTAATCCCCAGATGAGCCACACACACACACACACACACACACAAATATTATAATCTAAAGCTCAGGATTTTATCACCCAGTAATACCCACTCGGCTAATGTTGCTTGACTTATTGCATGTCAGCACACTTCACACACACACACACACACACACGGTAATACACTAATTCCATGTATCTTAATTTACTTATAGCAGCACATGCATTAGCTGCACACATGCATAGCAGTAAAACACCAAACACACACAAAAATGGAAATATGTAATTTGTCAGAAACACACATTAACATAAAAACACACAACAGCACAAACAAAATAAAGTTAAAAGAGAAGGAGTATGAATTAATATTAAAAATGACCTGTGATAATTGAATTTGCTTTGAGTTTGCGAACGTCTCCATAAACGACTGATATAAGCTAAGTGGTTTTGTGTGTTAAGTGTATTGGAGAGAGATTGCCTTGTAAATTATTTTGTAAGCACTGTGTGTGTTTGGCTTCTCACTCTGATGTTAATATTAAATGTCAGGCTGTGTGCCTTAGTGTGACTTTGTTGGGACGATCTAGTAAATATTTTAACGCTTTTTTCCCCCTCCTTCATTTAACAATGAAGACAAAGATGTTGGGTAATTCAGGTCTCAGTCCTTGTGGAGGGACTGCTGGATTTAAATGTGCAGCTCAAGTACTCTCATCAGAGCCGGGATGAGTAAAGATCATGCAACCGTTAAATATGAAAGCAGAGACAAGGGGGAGAAAATTATGGTTAAAGAGGAAAGAAAAAGAAGAAGAAGGCTGCCATTATATGTGACAAATTCACTGGCACTAATTATGGGGCTCCAATAGTCCTGATCCAGGGTGTTAGCATTGATGTGACTAGCTAATCACCTGGTCATCCTAGAAAGTGGTGCAAATGAATGTAGTGACAACGTAGCTAGGAAACTAACTATTGCAACAGTCCGCTAAGCTAGGAGGCGAGACTGCTTATTTTACAATAAGTTACTACAGTTTATTTAAGAGACGTATTTGTATCATTGGCTCCTGTCTTACTGCAAACCATGCCTCGTTTTTGGAGCAGTTTTTGAGAAATAGCAGTGGACCTTTATTGTGGAGAAGTTATCGGAAATTATATGTGTTTAACAATGAATTAGCGGCTTTTGTTAGTGGCTATCCTTCAATACTGCAGGGAGGAAGAGCCCAAGTAGAAACAGCATAAACAGGAGGTGAGTAGAGGCAGGTGGAGGTCAAAACCAGATACCTGTCCAAAACAAACAAACGGATCCAAGGGGCACAGGCAGACATCCAACAATCAGGCAAGGTCCAGAAAACAGAATCAAAAAGCACAGGGAAAACACAAGGAAAAAAGGCAGGAACGAAGGCACACGAGGTAACACGACAAACTGGCAACCGAAGAGGGGAGCACATAAATACACAAGGAAGGGAAAGGACATGACACAAGAGGAGAAAACCTTCAAAATAAAACACAGTATGACACAGAGCTTATATACCTCCACAGGTGTTTCTGGCTGATTAGACCGTTCAGGTTAATATTGGGCAGCGCTAGAGAAGGAATTTGCTGTGGTCCATTAAAGCTACCAGGAGAGTAAAGGAGATGAAAATCAATCACAGTCACACATCCTGAGAGGAGATTTAACGAGTCAAAGTAAGTGCAAACTGAGTGGGTGGACCATGGTTGAAGGAGCTTTAAGCAGAAAGCTCAAATGCACAGTGTAGCATGGGGTCATTCTGAGCATTGAAATTGTAGTACTATATAGTAGGGATAAAACAACAGACACTACAACCACAAAAAAATAGAAGAAAGGTAAAACTGCTTAAATAGCAAGAAAATATACATAGCAATAAACATAACAGGAACAGGCCTCACTCGGCCAGGCTGGCTCAGACACATTATTACAGATTGATGATATACATCAGCATCAGATCATACACACACACACGCACCTGCTGTACACCTGGCGCGCTGCCACCAAAGCAATCTGGGCTGAATGCTTTGCACAAACACACAGAAAATAAGGACACAAGGGGGTCAAACTCTAAACCAAAATGCTGAGTTCAGTTTCAGTGATCCAATTTGAATTTTGGGAGTTTAGCCAAGTTGAAACAGAAGGGATGAGTTGGTTTCTTTTTTTCCTCCAGACTGTTTTTTTATGTTTGAGCAGTTTCTCCTCTCTTGCGTTCTGTCTCTGTCTTCCAGTCTCTGACTCACACTTTCTCTATTTAACTGAAGTGCAAAGAGAAGTGGCTGTTTAACCCTCTCCGTCTGCCTCTTTCACTCTCTCTGCAGTCTGAACTACAGTGGCATGTGTCTGGCATCCGATGCACAGTTCAGCGACTTCCTTGACGGGATGGGACCCGCCCAGTTTGTTGGGCGACAGACGCTAGCAACAACATCCATGGGTGAGTGAGGACAGACTTTTTTTTTATTTTCACAACCTTTTCGCAAACCCCCCCCCCCCCCCCCCCCCCAATGAGCCACAGGAGCCATTCAGCCCGTCATGGATTTTTCTTTATGTTAACAAAGATGGCGAGACTTAAGACTATCCCTCTTTACTTAATTATCTCCAAATTGAGAAGGGAAATTATTTGGATTCAGGGGTTCCAACTATCACGTATTTAAAGCAGACAACAAGACACTCTCCCCGTGAAAAATTGGTCTGAAAATGAAAAAGAACAAACATCTTTTCCTCATATAAATGAACCAAATTACTGCTGACCTCATCTCACATTGGCAAAAAAGTGCCCCATAAATCAGAGCTGTGTCCTACTGCAGCGTTTTTCTTGTCGTCCCCTGCCCTTATTCATTTCCAGGCTGTATATGCTAGATATATTGCATGCCGTCTGTCCTCCACAGCACTGATCTACTGTAAGTGGGTCAGTTTCCTCGCTGGCAGCCAGACAGTGTCCTTGGCCCAACAACAGTGACACTGACTGGACCATCTCCACTCCAAACCTGCTGTCCAGTCCAACATTATATAATGTCAGAGAACTCAGAATAACTTGGCCGTCATCAGTTCTCTGTCACTTTCAAAGGAATGCATTTGTCATGTTGGGGGCATTTAGCTGAAACCGTTGTCCAGTATTTATTTCAGTGAGTGGAATGAAGAAAATTAAATTTTCCAGATCACAAAAGGCTCAAGAGAAGGACTATCATCTCTCGGGGCCAGAAAGAAAGAGCGCTAACATAATGTCTGCTTGTAAATCCAGCAGCAACATTAGCATTTAATTGGAGTTGCGTAAGTGCAATTTTCACCCTCTTAGCTCTAGTTTGGTTTCCACCAACTCCTAAATATCCGACATTTGGTGCCATTTGGTGCCGGTACAGCAGGTTTATCGGAGCTTGTTTTCCAACATGTTCTTACTCCTTGAATACTTCATCAGGGGCCCTAAAAGCTTCAAACTATGACGCTCTACTCACCCCCTCTAGCGTCAGTTTTAAACATCAAGTTAGCGATGATAAATATGCATCCAGACTTTTCAAAATAAAGCTTGCTGGCAAAAATTTCACATGCAATGACATATTAAGTTCTTAGATAGATCATAAGATAGTCTTTCGTTAGTTAAGTAACCTTGACATTTTGGTCACACACGACTCGAACCCTGGTCTCTTGGTTTATTTGACTGAATGAAACACAACATGTGCCACATTGGAGCCGTGAGGAAGATGTTGTGGTGAACTTTGTGTGTATAACGTGCAGGACTCTGACACCAGGAACCACGAAGGCCTAACTCCAGTCTGTGGTTAGTTTTAGGCAACAAAAGCATTTTGGTTAATGTTAGAGAAACATGTTTTTTTTTTTGGATAAATACTCTGGAAAACAGATAATATACATTGTCAGGGAATATTTTAGTGATATGTTGCATATTAGTTGTATATAAACATAATTTCTAGGAGTTTATAGGAGTGTCATACTACTACAATGGAGGGGTGTCCCCAGAAATGATGCTAGAGGGGTAACTACAGCGTTATGCACAGAAGCATATAGCCACTGATCAGGCTGCCCTATTGGACATGTTGGCCTGCTGCTACCAACCAAAACAATGAGCTAAAACAGGCTAAAGAGCCAACTGGAATTAATGTTATGCTCCTAATGTGTAAATTAAGGCCCCGATCACACAGAGACACATCACGCTGCTTCAAAAATGGCCAGAAAAGCGGGACAGCGAAACAGCGCTTGTGTTTTTATTTTTCTGTATCCTTGAAATTATCAGTGATAAATGCTCACCAAGAGAGACATTTTTTATTCTTTCATTCATTGCATTGAACTTCTTTAGATGCACAACAGCTCTGTGGTCTCCAGACAAAACTCCGACATTAACTCTGACTGTTCAATACACTGTTATACTGTCACTCATTACATGGGCGGTAAAGGGTTTACCTCAGAACATACTATAAAGATGAAGCCACATCTCTGTTGTTTCTTTAACATCTTTAAACATTTTATCTACATTTAGAAAGCCATCTGTGCTTTTTATTTTGATGACATCCAGCTCTTGTTCTTATGGATGTTACGTCCACAGGGATGGGCCTATAATGCATGAACATTTCCTATTCTTATCCTGACAATCTCTTGCATTTGTCTGTGCAGTGTGCTCAAGTGTTCCAAGTCGGATTCAAAGGCATAATGAGCATAATCCCCTAAGATTGCCATATTAGGCTACGTCTTCCGCTCTGTTTGTGGACATGTTTTATTGCTACTAAAGAGTTAAAATAAGACTTTCTGACCACGGAGCTTCAAGTCAGAAATAAACTGACAAAAAAAACAAAACAAATTAAGAGAATATTTTCGCCTACAGCTGGTGATGTTACGTTGCCCAACAGAGGATGACTCTTTCAGTCATACCAATGAGGAAATTCTAAATTAGAAAATGGTGAACGAATCCTCTTCAATCACTCGTGCTACTCAAGAACAACTGTGGTCATGCGAGTGGTTATTGCATGAGGCCCATTGTAATTTTGTTTGGACAAAAGTCAAATGTCATGCAATGACTTCGCCGTCATGTATAGACCTCATTTATTGACCTCTCCCAGCCTTTACTTGGTCTGGAGTAATCTTAAACTGCAGCAACACTCAAATGTGTTCGTTTAAACACCTTTTCTTACCAACTAACATCATTTATTTGTTTATAAAGCCACCTTATGTTATATAGGGTAGAATAGGTGATGGGAAACTTTTCTGACACCACATAAAGATGTAGCATCATATAAAAGCCACAATTTTGAACACGCACACCTCCTCTGTCTTCTTTGTTAAAGTGCCTGTTTGTTTTCATACATCCCAGGTGACATAGAGATCGGTCTGATGGAGAGGAACGGGGGTTTGGAGGTGGAGGTCGTCCAGGCCAGAGGACTCACCATTAAACCAGGTTCAAAAGGACCCCCAGGTCAGTCTGTACCACTCTAATCTCACCAATCAAAAGAATCGAAGCGGTGTTTTCTACAGGATGTTACTATGGAAGTTGCCACAGCACACGAACGCACCACAAAAGAACAAATAGCGTCAGGTACACACAAACAGAACAGGCTGCTGCGGATGTTTCAAACCTAATGGGATATATCCTCCACAAACACAATTCTGTTCCTTAAAGATATGAAAGATGTACGAGTGAAGAGGAGGAAAGCCGAGTGAAGAGATCTGCTGAATAACTAAGGTCTTTTGCTTCTGCTAATTCTGTAGTGAAACATGCAGCATGTTGCTCTGACTGCAAATGCTGCTCCTATCTGTAACCCACTATCTAACTCACTATCTGTATGGACTGATTTTCTGAAATCAACCAGGTTTTCCAGTTAAAATGTCTTCAGATGGAAAAGTCAGTGTTGAAAAATAAATGTTAAAGCCAAACTGATTCACATAGACACACGATTCCAGTGAAACCACCAGCCTGAGAAATGTTTAATTGGGCACCAAAACAAATCTTTTCACATTTTCTATTCTATGTCGGCTGCAGCTCATGGGCAGGCTGACTGTCAGCAGACATTTACTGAAGCAAAAAATATTTTTAAGCTCCAGAAAGAAGAAATCAACAGTGTTTGTATTCATTGATTCATGGCCACACTCAAAAGTGTTGAGTGTCCGACCATAAATGAGGCTTAAGGCATCCATTGGTGCTAACCTTGTCATGCTAGCTTGTTGGGAAGCTAAATAACGCTCCAAAATTATGCTCAATTTTGGCGAGGGAAGAACTTGCATGTCCATTTTCAAAGGGTCCCTTGACCTCTCACCTCAAGCTATCTGTTAAAATGGATTCTTTTGGTAGCCACAAGTCTTTATAGACATGCCCACTTTATGCTAACCGCATGGAGTTTTTTGCATGCAGTATAAAAATGTGATTTTCACCTATTCTAAAACTGGTGTGTTTGAATATTTCAGCATACTGGGTTCCCTAAACAGTTAGAATCCATAAATTGTCTGGAAAACTGAGACTGTAGATGTTAGTCCCCATTAGCCATCTCATTGTATTTTTAAACTTGACCTCATTGTATAAAATGATCGATTGTGACCTCTAGGATGACCACAGCCTCCTGAAACTTTACAAACACAAACTAGAGACTGAGGGCATTCAAAGGATATATGGCTTTTCACGTAAACATAAAGTTTGCTCCACAGGGCACCTTGTGCATTTTATTTCCCTACCTTCCCTCCCTTTCATGGAAAACTACAGTTCACCCCAATGATTTTAAGCTTTCTGCATAATTGCCCTGAAATATACAATGTATATAAAATGTACTGGAGTGCACATATGGGTTGGCTGCCCAGTTGCTTTTAAGGTATATCAAATAAGTCAACCTTAACTGATCAGGCAATGAATCAGCAAGTTAATTGATCAGATCAGTTGACCTTGATCTTTTATGAGGTATGTATTGTATAAGAGGAGGTAGAAACAGGCATGGCATGATGTCATTATGACTTTTTTTTGCAGCAAGTTAGATTGTGTAACAGCAAACTATTAACTCCGATTGTAGTTCCCCTGTGTGGTTACATAACATTAAACCAGCCATTGATCCTAATTGCATAAGAACACAACAGCATCAGCAAAAAACAAAAAATCTGCTAAAAACTATGAGAGAGATAAAAGAGAAGAGGATAACACACAGAGCAAAGCACAAACAAGAGTCGGAGGAGAGAGGAACGAGTGGAGGGCAATCTAGTTTGAATGAAAGAAAAACGTGAGTACAGACAGAGAGATGAAAGGAAATCCTCATACAGTACAAAGATAAAAGACGCGTATGTGTCTCAGTCATTCCAAGTCTAGTCTCTGATATTGTTTAGGGTGTTGTTTCCGAGCAACAAAGTTTCATTCCAGGAAATGAAATCACAACTATAAGACTGGTGATCAGTACATTATTAGCAAGTAAAGCTGCTTCACAGGAGTGATGGTGCAGACTTAAAGTGTGGAAACACATTCAGACTGAAAGCTGACATATGACAGAATGTAGGAAACAGCAACGTCGACTGACAAAGGGTTAGATTATTGTTATTTTTGTACATTTTTGTAATTTACAATGATGGTTATTTTTATATCTAAAGGCGCTCAATAATTCACATAAAAATTTGAAAATAACCAGATAAACATGTTCTGCTACTTCAAGCTAACGTCTGCTACTACTAGCTAACGTCTGCCACTAATAGCTAACGTGTCTGCCACGGTTAGCTAACGTATGCCACTACTATCTTACGTCTGCCACAGCTAGCTAACGTCTGCCACAGCTAGCTAACGTCTGCCACAGCTAGCTAACATCAGCAACAGCTAGCTAACGTTCTGTCAGACGCAGTGGCACAAAATGGTTTTTGAAACAATAAAAAGATGTGGGAGACGACCTTGCAGCACTAAAAGCTCCAAAGCGTGTGGTGAGGAAATATGACCCTGACTATAATAAATTTGGATTCATAATAGCAGGCAGTGATGCTAAGCTGAAAGCACTGTGTATTTAATGTGGTGAAATCCTGTCACAGCAGGACAGCCAGATGCTTGTAATCTTTGACTTTGCTCTGCCTTCTTCTCAACTCTACTCTGCCCTCATCTCTTCTACTGTACTGTAATCTATTGTCGTCAATTCTGTTCTTACCCCCAAACATATCAGCTCTAAATCCTTGAATCTCATCAAACTCAACCTCTAAAGTTGCTGAAAAGAGACTTGCAGAGTACTGTGAAGGGGCCGACACTGAGTTCAGGTTTAACTTTTCTGTCTGCTGTCGTTTCAGCGGCCTACATCAAAGTTTACCTCCTGGAGAACGGGATCTGTGTGGCCAAGAAGAAGACCAAGTCAGTGAGGAAGTCTCTGGATCCTCTCTACAACCAGGTTCTGGTCTTCTCAGAGAGCCCACAGGGGAAAGTGGTGCAGGTGAGATACACCATGATAAAAGATGGAAACCACTTACAATGTGAAAACAATACAGTGATGTTAGAAATGAGCAGACATTTTGTTCAACCCTAAACTTTATGCTGAATGCTAACACCGGCATGCTAATATGTGCACAATGACAAAGCTAACATGCTAATATTTAGCAGGTATAATCTTTCTTGTCATCTCAGTTCGTCAAATACCGCTTTGTCACACCCCTCTGTGGCTCATCTAGACCCACAAGGTACCCTCAAGCGTCTATCAAGTCAAGCCAAGGCAAATTTTATTTATATAGCGCCAATTCACAACAAAAGTTATCTCATGACATTTTACATGTAGAGTAGGTCTAGACCACACACTTTTGTTATTAACTGTGTGAGAGCCTTTCTGCCTTAAAGGCTTTCTAACACGCGGTTGACATAAACTGCACTTTGGTTAAGTTTAGTCACTAAAACTACTTGGTTAGGTTTAGGAAAAGTTTGGTAATTTTTGGCTTGACTCAGGATGCAAACCCTGGTTTCCTGGGTGAAGGTCATGTGTGACCTGCCACCCGACCTCAACCTCCACTCCTCGCTTTGTAAAGCGAGGTTGGTCCAGCAGTTGTGCTTATCGTCTCATAATGATGCGGATGGGTTCATATCGGAGTTAGTTTAAAGCCCAGTACACCCAGATGCTAAAGAGTACCTTCTGCGCCTGGATGAGATGTCAAAGGACAAATAAAAATGACAATATCTGACGCCCTGGAAATGAGACCGGGCTATTTTACCATGTTCACCGTCTTGGTTTACATTGTTAGCATGCTAACATTTTATATTCAGCATTAAACACAAAATACAGCTGATGGGAATGTCGTTAGTTTTTCAGGTATTTAGTCAATACCAAAGAATTGGACACAGTAAATTTTTGACCTCATGGTAGCTCTGGATGAAATGCCAGGTAAACACCATAGTGTTTACAGTTCACCCTGAAAGCACCCTGACTGTGTACTAAATTCCATGGTATTCCATGGTAGTGGCCAAACTGTGTAATTACGACATCACGTGATGTTCGCCCAAAAAGACTTTCCCATTAGCATACATTGTGAGAGAAGGGGCTGTAAAATGATGGGTACGTATTTTTGAGTGTCCCCACCCTGGCAAAATGACTGGTTTCAAAATTAGAACATTTTGTAAGTCTATAAGAGCCAAATGATTAAATTCAAGTTAGTGAAGGGCTAAACCAGAAATTAGCAGCTCGGCCGATGGAAGTCTAGTGTGCATCCTCTCTGGGCCGCACAAAGCGAAAGCTATGCGGAGGATCTGGGTAGTTTTATAACCAGGAGGTCAAACTTCTTTGGCTTTATGCGCCACTGAGCAACTTTCATAGGAATGAATGGGGCAATGCCTCTAATGCTGTATCCCGATTTTCCTTTGCTTGAACAGGGTCATGTGAAGGTGTGGCTGCCTGGGGAGCAGCTGAAAACCTGCCTCTTACAGAACGTGCACAAAATAATAAATAAATGTAGCGTGATGAATGTATCCAAATGTAACAGAGTAAAAGTAATGATTTTTCTCTATAAACGTACACAGATAAGAGTAAAAGCTGCATTAAAAGTACTCAGAATAGAACAATTTACTCAAAAAGGTTAGTTAAGTAAATGCAACTCTGTTCATAACCCAAATTACTAACAATCGACCGCTGAATTTAAGTTAGAAATAGCTCTTCATGACTCTGTACAGAAAGGTTGAGGAGGTGTAGAGGAGACACAGGGAGGAGGAGTTTGACATTTACAGTGAGAATCTGACCTGAGGGACCAGGAGGCTGTTCCTTTTCATGTTTGAGCTTCAGCTGCTTTCAGGATTCAAAATGTCACAAAAAATAGAGACTGATTACAGCACATTCAGAGCTCTCTCACTTCTTTCCTCCTCCTTCCAGTATGTATTCTTTCACTGTCCTTCATTTTCCACTGTTATTCTCCTTCCTGTCTTTTCTACTTTTTCTCTGCTTCTCTACTTCCTTCCTTTTTAAATCTCCTCTTTCGTTTCCTTTCTATTGCCTTGCCTCCTTCATTTATACTTCCTTCCTTTCGCTGCTTTTCTTCCCATCCCTTCCTTCTCTTCAAGCATTTATAGTCTCCTTCCACCATTTTCAACTTTCTTTCACTCCTTAATTCCTTATTTCATTCCCTCCAGACTTTATTTCTGTCCAGTTATGTCGTTATATTCTTTCCTTCTTGCACTCATGTGTGTTGAGTTGATGTGTGGCAGGTTTCCTCAGTAAACGGCGGTGTGCTCAGTGGAGAGGCCTTCAGCTCTGCCTCCGGCTGCTGTCTGCTGTGTAATTAGCCACTAACCACCGCCCTCTTAATTATCTGCTGTCTGCGCGCTGTCCTCCGACTTTCATCAAACTCATTCACACTGGATAATGAAAATCGCCGAAATCAGCAGTGCTTTTTAATTTGTCACTTCCTGATTGAGCGGAGCAGAGCGCTGCTAAAGTCCATGTTGAGAATTAATTTAAAATCCCATTCAGTTTTTTGTGTCTTTTTACTTTTACAAAACATGTCATGAGAGAAATCCAAACTTGTTCATTTTAAGCACATGATCTCATTAAATTAAAGACATGTTTATTAAAGCTTTAAACAGCTTTTTCTCACCTTGTATTGTGACGTCATATAACAGATTTTACTACAGATGCTTTTGTATTAACCCACAATAGCTGGCACCGCACACAGAGCGCAACACATTAATCACCCACAACACTCATCTGTACTGATACTGGTATACTGGTTATCTGCATTGAAATCAGTGTGAATTTGGTATAATTGTTTGAAATATATCAAAGCTGAGTCTTTTCCTGTTATTTTGTCTATGTATCGCCAACATGCCGTTGGGATCGGTGTGTGTGTGTGTATAGTCAGAGTTCAAGTTAGAGAGTTCTCTCTTGTGGGTGTGAGTAGTATAGCAGTGCTTTGTGCACAACCCTACAAGACAACGAAAGCAACACCCTGTAGCGCTGAGCTAATCGGCTAACCCGGGGCTCCTGCTAACTAGCCGCATTCTGCTAGCTCTCTCCACCAACACCTTACAAATGCCGGTTTAATCGGGTCATATAAAATCAAATATTATTAAGCTCGTACACCGGACCGGACCGGTAAAAACAGAAACCTACCCAACCCTAAAATATACCCTTCATCAGAACTAACCCAGACCAAAAGTACACTTTTGAACATATGCTTTATTTTGAAATTTGCTGTCCTACTTTCTGGTGTTACTGAGCACTTGTGTTTCTCTTTCCTTCAATTCAAGTCCATCCATCCGTTGTCTTTACTCAACTTATCCTCACTTCAATGCAGCGTGCTGTTTGTTTCTTTATTAAATCCCTTTTAGTGTTTCCATCTGCACCTGTACAGTGTGTGTGTGTGTGTGTGTGTGTGTGTGTGTGTGTGTGTGTGTGTGTGTGTGTGTGTGTGTGTGTGTGTG